>SZWC01002290.1:92833-105472 GCA_023375785.1 Penium margaritaceum
TTTTGGAGATATCCATTATGCTTCTCTGGGGTGCGTCTGTACACCAAGATGTTGTTCAGACATACAATGACAAAGTCATCAAAGTACAAGAAAGAAATTGTTTTTGGCCACAATGAATTTTGAAGGGGCATTTGTTAGTCTAACCGGCATGACCATGAACTCAAAGTGTCCGTATCTCATGCAGAATGCAGAATGCTTTCTCCTTGATGTCCTTATAAGATACACATATCTTATGGTATTCACTGTGTAGGTCAGTTTTGGTGAAACTTCTTGTCCTACGGAGTTGCTAGAAAATTCTGTCTTCTCGTGCAAGGCGGTAGCAGTTCTTGATACTGATTTCATTCAATGCTTGGTAGTCAATGCACATATGCATCTCCCCAGTTTTATCTTTCACAAAAAGTACGCGTGCCACATAGGGTGACGTGGATGGCTTAATGAACCCCTGACCGAGCATCTCATCAAGCTGCTTCTTGAGTTTGGTCAACTTGTGGTTGCTCATCCCATAGGTTCTTTTTACCGCCGTTATGTTGCCTGGCTTCAGGTCTATCTAGTGAGCGATGTTTTGTTCCAGGGGTAACTCTCGGGACAGTGCATCAGGACAAACTCTTTCAAACTCATTGACAAGCGGTGTAAACTCCTTCCCCAGAACTGTGAACTTGTCGGGTGTCGAGGCCGGTGTCACCTCTTCTGCTATGATTTCTTCCATTTCCTTTGTCTCCATGTGGAATAGCCACCCTTGGGATCTGCATCAAAATCATCTTTCAGCCACGTCTGGAGATATCAGCTGGCGTATTGCGACGGCTGCCACTCTCTCTACTTTTTTCCCTAACAGTCACTGCGTTCTGGGTTGCTCAATCAGAGGCAGGTGTCAATTTCCACCATTTATGTTGGTGTAGAATGATTTGCTGCTCCAGTCTACCTACAGATTGTGCCAGTACATAATATCTCACCCGAGGTTGACTCTGCTGTAGCTCATTGGGAAAGTTATCCAGACCTTTATGTCATGCAAATCTCCGATTTCCAGTCAGAAAGGTTCACGAAGTCGACGGATCTGCAGTCAGTCGTGGACAGTTTTTCCTTCAGTCTGCAAGCCAAGGTTCTAAACTATGTTGTTGTTTAGACACCTGTCAGAGGCTCTTTTGTCCAATAGTGTTATTACCAATCTACGACTTTTACAACTTGGTGGTACTCGTAGCAGTATCACCGGATGGCCGTCCTCGTATTTCTTGTTCAACTTTACAATCTCAAGAACCCTCGTTTGGGGCGTGTGAGCCGTTCGGATGGGCGATCGCTGGACATAGACTTTTTTGACCGGACAGGGATTTCGTCATCTACTCCTGCCCTTTGCCGTTTCCCAAAAATCTCATTCTTTCTCTGTGACTTCCCCCGTTTTGGCATGTCGCTACATTTTCCGAGAGTAGTGCAAGATGTGTCCCGCCTTCCGCAAGTCTAGCAGAGCCATTTATCTCGTTGATTAATGACGTCAATCTCCATAGGAGACCAGGTTTCTGCAGACTCGAAATTTCCTCCACCATGATAGAGATTATAGCCTTGGGGTTGTTAGCCATTGGAATCATGTATCGGAGTGTTGTAGTTGGCGGTGTCAATGCGATTGGCTGCTACAATCATTTGCGCAAGGTCGTCTTGGATACCAAAACATGGCAATTACTCGTAGAATGTCTCACTTGACGCCATTGTTATACTAGAAACAGAGTTTGTTGGGGGCAAGGTCACTGCAGGTGATGATTTAACAAAAATTTCCCGTTGAAAAGAACTCCAAATTTTTCAGCCATATCCTGATTGCGGTTCCTTTTGAGTTTGGAAGATCGAACGGTTGCGGATTACCGGTCAAATTTAGAGTTCACTCGAGGGTTGTAGATTTCTCTCGGTGAGTACTGTTTCCCGTGCGTGCATGTTTAACAGCTCCTCCATTGTTGTTGATTCTCTCGGTTCACGCCAGCCTCTGGTGCAGTTCTTTGTTGATGCGAGCCAGGTGTTGATCCTAGGCAACGGTGCAGGCGAAGGGTTCACCAAGCTTGAGGAGTCCGTTACCGTGTTGGCTGTCGAGGTCTTCGGTGCTGCGCCATTTTCTGCAAAAGTCTTCGTTGCTGCCTGGTAAGCCTGAAGAGCTTCATTGATAGTGCACTGCTGATCCTCCATTGCCGGAGTATTTGCCGTTTACTACTGCTCATCGTCGGGTGTGCTCGCTCCATTCACAATTGTTATCGCGAGATCTGCGAACTTCTGAATGGCAGAGATGTGCTAAAGACTCGTGTGATGTTGTTGCTTTGTCATAAATATGTCGACTGCCCCTTCAGCGCCATTGCACTCGAATACCCACGCCAAACGGAACATGGATGGTTAACAAGGATGAAGTGTGGAGGAGTAGGAAATTCAAGGAATTGAGACAAGTTACGAGCATGTTAAGCGGATATATACAATGACGAGAATCACAGTGAGGCATATATTTGGTCTTTGGTGCTCGAGCTGAACGTGCAACGTTGCGTTATAAGTTGTCGCTTTGAGAAAATCCGCCATGAAGTCGGGGGATTTTGAGTAGATTGAGTTGCGGTTTTTTGAAAGTCTAGCACTGTTGAGAACTCCACTGAACAGCATCAAAACATCGATACAGTTTGCGACACTTCTGTCAACCATTCGAGAAAGTGGTCAAAGTTGTCAGAGCCTTCGGGAACGGAACATCCGAGGTCGGGGAAGATGGTCAAAATGTCCTTGTCCAAATGGAATAGAAATCCCGAGGTCGACGCATGGTGGGCCATAAACATATGGACACATATGCCCACTTGCGGAGTTCAGGAACTCGTGTACGTCGGGGACGTAACATTACGTCCTTGACGTACACGAATTCGTAAACTCTGCGAATGGACATTTTTTCCCTTACATTTATTGTCCACCTTGCGTTGGTCTCAGGGTTTTTATGCCAATCCAACGAGGTCATTTTTGTTATGCCGAACGAGTGTAGATGGTGAACAAGTATGAGTTGTGAGGCAGAACACGGCTTGAGAATTTGGAACACTTGAGCAATTTATAATAAGCGGTAAGTGTACTTTGATGACAAGTGTTGAAATGACCGAACACATACATACATGTGTTGAGTTACAAATGAGGCGTAGTCAGAGTAATTGGGTCTATTGTCAAGCAAATCGTGTGGAGTCATATCCTGATTGGTCGAATTGAGAAGCTCCGCCGAGGAATCAGGAGGCTTCAAAGATCGTCGGCGAAGATGCGAGATGCATCTGTATAAATCTCAATGATCTCAATGCGTCAAGAAGTTCAAGGAAATTTTGTGACACTTCTGTCGATGATCTTTGAAAGTGGTCGAAGTCATCAGAATATGTGAGAAAAATTGCTGGAAGGCAAGAGCAGTTGGCCAGTTTGTCCTCGACCGTCGGAGTGAAAATCGAGGTCTCGACGTGTGGTGGGCTATTTGTATAATAACAGAAATACTGACTTGGAAGGATTAGAGACTTGTGTACATCTGGTATGTAATACTTCCCCGCCTTTTAGCCGCGACGTCCGCACACGTACAGATGTAGCCCGATGATGCCGGTAGTACCCGTCGATCAAATGATGGATATCGCGGAGGTTGTCGTAGGATTCCTAGATGTTGTGTGTAGCGTCATAGTTGTGCCAATTGACAAGATACCCCATCGTTTTGCCATGTCGTTAATGGCCGAGGATGTCCTCAATGACGTACTCTGTGTCCTCGTCCACTTGTACAGAGGAGGGGGAGAAACATCCCTGCTGGGGAAGTTCTTGCCGGGGTCCCGGTAGTTTTTAAGTCTTTTGATGTGGAATACCAGATGAACTTGCATAGTTGCGGGGAGTTTGAATTGCGCAACCACGGGGGTTTGCATGTGCTTGATCTAAAATGGTCCCAACCATCAAGGTTTGAGCTTCAAACAGTTGTCTCAGTGGAGTTTGATGTTTGCTGAACTGATGAGAACCTTGTCGCCAGCGGTGAGCACATCGTCGCTGCAATGTCGATCGGTNTGGGCTCTCACACCAAGGAAGAAGAAGGCTTAGAGGGCGGGAGCCCCTAAGACCTTGAGCGAAAGCACCTGGGTAGCTAGGTCTCACCAGAGGCATAGTTAATTCCTTGGGGGTGATCGTGATCCTTGGGTGAAATTCCCTTGGACGGTCGGCAGTTGCCATTGTGTCGGCGCTGTTTTCTAGACCGGAGCCTCAGGCTACGTGACTCAGGAATAACATCTCCCCAGTTTTATCTTTCACAAAAAGTACGCGTGCCGCATAGGGTGACGTGGATGGCTTAATGAACCCCTGACCGAGCATCTCATCAAGCTGCTTCTTGAGTTTGGTCAACTTGTGGTTGCTCATCCCATAGGTTCTTTTTACCGCCGTTATGTTGCCTGGCTTCAGGTCTATCTAGTGAGCAATGTTTTGTTCCAGAGGTAACTCTCGGGACAGTGCATCAGGACAAACTCTTTCAAACTCATTGACAAGCGGTGTAAACTCCTTCCCCAGAACTGTGAACTTGTCGGGTGTCGAGGCCGGTGTCGCCTCTTCTGCTATGATTTCTTCCATTTCCTTTGTCTCCATGTGGAATAGCCACCCTTGGGATCTGCATCAAAATCATCTTTCAGCCACGTCTGGAGATATCAGCTGGCGTATTGCGACGGCTGCCACTCTCTCTACTTTTTTCCCTAACAGTCACTGCGTTCTGGGTCACTCAATCAGAGGCAGGTGTCAATTTCCACCATTTATGTTGGTGTAGAATGATTTGCTGCTCCAGTCTACCTACAGATTGTGCCAGTACATAATATCTCACCCGAGGTTGATTCTGCTGTAGCTCATTGGGAAAGTTATCCAGACCTTTATGTCATGCAAATCTCCGATTTCCAGTCAGAAAGGTTCACGATTTCGACGGATCTGCAGTCAGTCGTGGACAGTTTTTCCTTCAGTCTGCAAGCCAAGGTTCTAAACTATGTTGTTGTTTAGACACCTGTCAGAGGCTCTTTTGTCCAATAGTGTTATTACCAATCTACGACTTTTACAACTTGGTGGTACTCGTAGCAGTATCACCGGATGGCCGTCCTCGTATTTCTTGTTCAACTTTACAATCTCAAGAACCCTCGTTTGGGGCGTGTGAGCCGTTTGGATGGGCGATCGCTGGACATAGACTTTTTTGACCGGACAGGGATTTCGTCATCTACTCCTGCCCTTTGCCGTTTCCCATAAATCCCATTCTTTCTCTGTGACTTCCCCCGTTTTGGCATGTCGCTACATTTTCCGAGAGTAGTGCAAGATGTGTCCCGCCTTCCGCAAGTCTAGCAGAGCCATTTATCTCGTTGATTAATGACGTCAATCTCCATAGGAGACCAGGTTTCTGCAGACTCGAAATTTCCTCCACCATGATAGAGATTATAGCCTTGGGGTTGTTAGCCATTGGAATCATGTATCGGAGTGTTGTAGTTGGCGGTGTNGCGCAACCACGGGGGTTTGCATGTGCTTGATCTAAAATGGTCCCAACCATCAAGGTTTGAGCTTCAAACAGTTGTCTCAGTGGAGTTTGATGTTTGCTGAACTGATGAGAACCTTGTCGCCAGCGGTGAGCACATCGTCGCTGCAATGTCGATCGGTGCTTGCTTCATTGCCGCTTGTGTCTTCGCCGTCGTTTGCCGTGTTTCATCCAAGATGGTAGATAAATCACTGTGTTGGATGTCGACCACGGGAATGTTACTCTGTATGTGAAGTCCGGCTGGTGTGGCGGGAAGTTTACCATACAGCACTTTGAATAAAAGTTTACCCGTTGCGGTGGATATTGCCGAGTTATATACATTTTTGGCGGTCAGGATTTTGGCTGCCCGATCCATCCCGTGTGGTTCGCATAATGTTTGAAGAATTTGTTCGAGCATCTCATTGGTCCACTCGGTTTAGCTGTCGGTTTGAGGGTGGAACGCTGTTGAAATCAGGATCCGACTGCCGTAGCAATTCATCAGTTTGTGCCAGAAACGACTGTTGAAATGACCACCTTTATCGCTCATGATAGATCTCATCACATCGTGTAGCCGTACGATGTTGTTTAGAAACAGCCGTACTGTCCCTTCAGTGATGACGGTGGTCATCGTCGGGATAAAGTGGGACATTCTGGAGAACCTGTCAAAAATCACAAGGATTGTGTCATATCCCTTGGGTGTGATTGGTAATCCAATGATGAAGTCCATGGAGACGTTGGTCCACGGTCACGTTGGAATGGGGAGCGGCTGCAGAAGTCTGGGTGGCCTTATGCAATGGGATTTTTGTCACTGATACGTGTCACATGACTTGCAGGAGTTGGCCACGTCAGTTTGCATCTTGTCCCACCAGCAGTCCTTCGCCAGCTCCTTCAGCGTCTTGTCCTCTCAGACATCTCCACCTGGACTAGTGTCATGGCACTCCTCGAGCAGCATGCGGTGAAGTTCATCGTTCGGAGGTACCACCAACTGGTGAGTGAATCTTTGTTGCCAATACGGTGCATTGTGCCAGAACCTGGACTTGTGGTATCCGCCATGCTGGTAGTAGCCACGAGTAAATAACGTCTTGACATATCTCGTTGCAGTTGAAGTGTCGTTGTTTCAGCCAATAAGTCTGGTGGACAGCTGAGCGCATCTACTGAGTTGGTTTTTCCCAGCCGATACTCGATATTGTAGTCGAACCCAGATTCAAGGAACTCCATTTATTGGGTATGACGTCGACTGAGGCTCGACTGCGTCTTCAAATATTTTAGTGCGTGATGGTGGGTACGTACAGCGCATCGGCGGAATTCAAGATAGCACCGCCAAGTCTTAAATGCGTGTATGACCGCCGGTATGTCCTTTTCATGTACGGCGTAGTTGAGTTCCGGCCCGTGCAACTTTTCCAACATATACGCGACTCGTTGCTCTCCGTTGCCGTGATCGTGCAGGAGAACCGCGCCAATGGCTCTATTGGAGGCTTTTGTAGCCATGATGTAATCAATTGTTGGATTGGCTAATCGTATGGCTGGCGCCAAGGTCAGAGCATTCCACAAAGCGGTGAACGCTTCTTCTTTGCAGCCTCTCCACTGCCACTCATTTTCTTTTTGACTGAGGTCGGAAAGAGGTGCTAACACTCAGACGTAATCCCATACGAAAGACCGGTAGATAATTGCAGGATCCAAGGAAAACTTGGACGTCTCGGATGTTGGTCAGTGTCGGCCAATCAGCAACTGTTGCCACTTTTTTTGGATCCACGGTGATCCGTCCGCCGTTGCTGAAGTGAATAAACAACTCAATCAAACGGGGGCCAAAGTCGCACTTCAACATTTTTCCGAAAAACCTCTCTCTTTTTGAAATTAGAGAACTCTTTGGAGATGTCCATTGTGCTCCTCCAGGGTACAGGTGTACACCAGAATGTCGTTAAGATATACCACACTAAATTTGTCGAGGTACAGGCGGAAAATGTTATTCATTGCCACTATGAACATCGTCGGGAAATTCATGAGTCCAAATGGCAGGAACGTGAACTTGAAGTGCCTGTAGCGGGTTCGGAACACCGTCTTCTTGATGTCGGTATCTGCCATGCGGATCTGGTGATAACCGCTGTGTAGGTCGATTTTAGTGGATATTTGGGCTCCTCTGAGTTGGTTTAAAAGTTCGTCAGCATGGGACAGAGGATAACGGATCTTGATGGTAGCATTGTTCAATCCCCTCGTAGTCCACGCACATCCGCATTCCGCTAGTTTTCTTTTTCAGGAAAAATACTGGTGCGGTGTATGGTGACGTGGACAGGCGGATGAATCCCTGACCGAGCATCTCAATGAGTTGGTTTTTCAAATTGGTCAGCTCATGGTCGCTCATCCGATAGGCTCCTCAACTGTGGGTCTTCTGTCCTGTTTAAGTTTGATGCGATGGTCAATGTTGCGTAGAGGTGGCAAGGTTTTTGGGGGTTCATCGAGGAAGACGTCCGCAAACTCTCGGATGAGAGGTACAAACTCCTGGGGAACCATCGCGAACTTGGTTGATGCCGATGAGGCCGATAAGACTGATGGAGCTGATGAGGCCGATGAGGTAGCTGCTGCCATTTCTGCTTCCTCCATTGTCTTAAGATAAACGAGCCATGCATGAGCCCCTTTTGTATACAGTGATTGACAACATTTAGTGATATCGGTTGTACAGGTTCTCACTTCTTGGTCGCTGCAGTTTCCTCTGCTACTTCCACCTTCACTGCTTCCGTTTTCGTCTTCCGCCACACATAGGAAAGTTGTTGCTTGGCGCCAATGATTTCCATGTAGACGTCGTCTCTGTTCCAATCAATCTGTAGATTGTGTTGGTACAGGAAATCGCATCCGAGAATGATTTTGTGATCACTCATTAGACATGACCTCCAGACCGTTACACCCGGAAGCCTCCCACTTGCAGTCATAGTGGTTATCATAGTCTCCGTATCTGCAATCTCCCATCGACGGTTTTTTCAGCAGACATCTCTGGTTCGGTCTGCAAACCCAGTTTTTGAACCATGACTTTGCTTACAAAACTACGAGAGGCCCCTCCGTCCAATAGTGCCGGTACCGTTTTGCGACCTTTGCAACCTCAGGGTTGCACTTTTAGCAATATTGACGACTTGGTCATCCTCGTACCCCTCATCAAACTTAGTGATCTGAGAAACCCTCTGCGGCATTGTGAGCCATTCAAATGGGTGATCGTTTGACACGGATCGCTCCTCTCAGACAAGAGTTGCGCCTTTCACTCCTGCATTTGTCGTTTCCTGGCTCATTTTTCTGCGCCTTCCCCTCCCCCTTTTTCGGCCTACTGCTTGCTTCGACGTTTCAAGCAATATGCCTTGCTTTCCGCACTTGTAGTAGGTATGAGTGTCTCTTTGGTCGATGACATTTACTTCCATCATAGTCGATGAGATCCTCGACTGGCTTTTTGTGTTCCTACAATTATTGTGGTTGGGAGGTCGCCAGCTGTAGGATTCGTGGATCCGAGTGTTGTAGTCGGCGCCCTTGATTCTTTCTAAAGCTGCTATCACCCGTGGTAGGTCATTCTGGATGACGAAGATGGCGATTGCTCCCCGAATGTTCCGTTTAAGGTCCTTGTTGTTGTGAAATCAGAGTTCGTCGGGGCTGATGTCTACACTAGTGATGATCTCTCAGAATCCACGCGTGTACTCTGCCACGCTGGACTGTTGACAGAAACGCTGAACTTTGTACTGAGGGTCAGACTTCTTGTTTAGCCGTCCAAAACGTGTGAGCATTGCGCACGAGAATTCACTCCACTCGGTTGGTGGCGTCGATGCGTCTTGCCATTGCAGGTTGATCTCCTCCAAGGGTAGAATGCATGCGGTTGATGATACGAGACAGGCGCCGTTGGCCGTCGATGAGGCCCCACCGGTCTCCTCCTCTCGTTGGATGGCGTTTAGGTCAGACCACCAACGTACTGCGGTGCACGCAGAAGTGCGGCCGCGAGGTCAATTTTCTTCCGATCGTCGTTGACCCCAGAAGCGGTAAAGTACACCTTCACGATCGTTAGCCACATCGCAAACATCGGTCCCTTGGAATTTGCACGATCGAACGGTTCATGAGGGGCTGGATGAATCTTGGGTTTGTTTGAGATTTCAGTGTTTCTCTCAATGAGCACCGCTTCTCGTGCACTTGCCTTGCGAAGAACCTTCATCGCAACGTTGAGTTGTTGGAGTATATGGCTATTGATTCCCTTGAGCGCGGAGATACGATCCGCCAGTTCCTTGTTGATCCGCGCCTGTCGTCCGATGCCACCTGTTGTTCCTGCTGCAGACATTAAGGCTGTCGGTAGGGGCGGCTGGTTTACCGCCATCGGATCCGTGGCCGAATTGGCCATTGGAGCCTTTGGGACTGATCCAGATGTCGCATAGCCTGCCACGCCAGCATTCGCTGTCGCTTCAGGTTTCGCGCGCATGGTCACATTCTGCTCCTCCATTGCCGAAGTCGTTGTTGAAGACCCGCTACTGGTCATCGGATGCGCTCGCTCGCTTCACGTCGAAGTCGCGAAGTCTGCGAAATCTTGATCTGCGAGATATGTTGTCGACTTGTGTGAGGTAGTCCTTTAGATGAGTGAAGTAGTTTTATGCCTCTCCAGCACCGCTGCGCTCTGATACCAAGTGTTATGCCGAACAGAGTGTAGATGGTGAACAGGTATGAGTTGCGAGGCAGAACATGGTTTGAGAATTTGACACACTTGGGCAAAAAAAAATAGCAGTAAGTGTACTTCAACGACAAGTGTCAAAATGATCGAACACATTCATACAAGTGTCAAGGCATAGTCGGAGCCATTGGGTGGATCGTTGAGCGGCGCATGTCGAGTCCCATCGTGAGTGGTCAAATTGAGAAGCTCCGCCGAGGAATCGGGGGGCTTTGAAAATCGTCGGGGAAGATGCGAGATGCATCTTTTTTAATCTCGATGAATCTCGATCGTCGAGAAGTTGACCGAAAGGTCGTGACACTTCTATCGATGATCTTCGAATGTGGTCAAAGTCGTCAAAATGCGCAAGAAGGATCGCCGAAAGGCAGTTGACCAAAATTGCCCTCGACCGATGGAGTGAAAATCGAAGTCTCGACGCATCGTGGGCTATTTGTGTAATGAAAAAAATGCCCACTCAGAGATATTAGGGACTTGTGTACGACTGGTACGGAACAGTTTTGGCCATTTGCCTCGACCTCAATTGTTCCGTTAGCTAAGGTTTTGACAACTTTGACCACTTTCTACAGTGGTGGACAAAAGTATCCTGAACTGTGCTGATGTTTTGATTCTGTTCGGCTTCTCGATGGTGCTAGGTTTCGTATGAAGGCGCGCCTCGATATTCTTGACGGAGTTTCTTGAAGGAAGCACTCACGGTACGACGTTGCACATGCTTTGTTGAAATTTCATCATTCCATACAGTTTTCAGTTGAGATTTTTTTCGTCCTCCAAGGAAATGAAGTTATCAATTTTTTTTTTTGTAGAATAACTAATTTGTCTGTCAACATCATTTTGGCATGAAGTACACGTACTACTTTACACAAGTATCCATTTGTCCTAATTCCTCAAATCTTCTATTGCGCGGAACCTGGATCGTGTGAACCATTCACGTTTTGCTCAGGGTAACAACGTGTGGGTCACGAGAGAACACCTTTGGAAGGAAATAAGCATCCAAATAAGAGGGCAATGTTTGTAACTTCTCGGATAAAAAATTCATGACAAAAGAGAAAGATTTCTGAATCTACTTTTGACATGCTGCCTAGTAGAAAATTTTCGAAAAGATTTCTAGATGAATGAATGGTATGAGGAAGTTAAGGTGGGTAGAGGAAAGCATCATCCCGTTTGTTTTGCACCCTGCTTCCCTCGTGTCTTAGAATCCGGCTCATCTCACTAAGGTCACAAACTCCAGGTATTTGTCATGCGCAGAAGGGGGGGTTCGCGCGCGCGTCACACCATCAAGCTGCGACGCGAGGACCCCGCGACAACAGGTACGTTTCCAGCGCGAACGGCCCCCAAATGGGAGAGCCCGGACTGCGGACCGGACTGACGCCCTCCTAACCGGGGAGGGAGGGCGTCACACCACTCGAGGTCCCGGTCCAACACTTTTTGAGGGGCTCACAGTCCAACCTCTGGTCCTCTGGTCCTTTCCGGACACCTTACTTACCTAGTCGCCCCGCGAGCATTCAGCCGCTCTGGTCCACAGGCCAGAACTCGCTAGACAGGAGGATCTCAGTTTCCCGCTAGCTTTGTAGCACGCGGGACACGACTCCTCGTGGGCTGTAACAAGTCACGGGAGGTGACTCACCTCCCACCTTGTCCATCTCGGGCAGATGCTCGTTGTACATCCACGAGGCGAAGGCGCGCCAGTGGCAGCGGCTCAAGCTTCAGCGGAGCCATGGCTTCAGGAGGAGAGACGAGCGCAACAAGGAAAGACAAAATCTGGATTTTTCTTTTCCAACTGGACCTCTCTCTCTCCTCCCTCCTTGCCGGTGGGGCTTGGATCTTTTTCCGCTCCCTTTCTTGAGCGGTTTTTATCAGTCGGGGGTTTGGCACCGATTGCTCTAGGCTTGACGTTTCAGTTGATCGTTTTAAAAAAAACGCTGATGATTATCATGAATCTGCTTGCCGTTCGTTGACTGATTGTTGCCGAACTGCCGTGTCAATCCTCTCCTTCTCTCTCCTCCTCTCTCCTCTCTCTTCCTCTCCCCTCCTCTTTTCATTTTTCCCCTCGTCCCTTCCACCCCTACTTCACTCGTCTTTCGTTTCCAGGCAGGAGAAACAGGGCGACGCAACGTTTCCGAGTCTCCCAGAGGCGCTCGTGGCCAACATCTGTCAGCGCCTGCCAAGAGACGGCGTGCTGCGGCTGTGCCTGTGCAGCCGAGCCATGCAAGACCACGTGGGCAGCTGCAGCCTGCTCGGCTGGGCCGGCCACTGGACCAAGACCCGCCGCCTCCCTCTGTACGAAGACCCCACGTGGCGGCTGCTCAAGCCCGGGTGTGTTTCCAAGCTGTGGGTCTTCGATACCCTTGGAACAGATCCGGATTCTGAGGATGGGGAAGTTGATGACGAGGCAGTAGCAGCAGGAGGAGGAGAGGGGGGGGAGGAGGAGGAGGAGGAGTGGGAGGAGGTGGAGGAGGGGGAGGAGGAGGAGGAGGAGGAGGAGGAG
>SZWC01002290.1:107977-125890 GCA_023375785.1 Penium margaritaceum
TGTGTGTGTGTGTGTGTGCGTGCTTGTGTGCGTGCGTGTGTGTGTGCGTGCGTGCGTGCGTGGGTGCGTGCGTGCGTGGTGGGTGCATGCGTGGTGGGTGCGTTCGTCCATGTGTGCGTGTCTGCGTGCGTGCGTGCCTGCGTGCGTGCCTGCGTGCAGGCGTGCGTGCGTGCTTGCGTGAGTGCATGCGTGTGAACAGTGGTGGCAACATTAACAAGCTGATTGTTTACACATGTACCATCCCTATTCCCTCTACGCATACTCCTACAACGTTCTCTGGATGGTGCCGTTGGTTCTCATGCTGCTTCCTTTTGCTTCTTCTGCCTTGGTTCTTGCTGCTCCTCCATGACCACTGGTGTTGACGTTTCTCCTTGTGGCATGGAGGCTGGCAGTGGCAGGCCGAGTGGAGTTCAAGAGTGGAAACCTTGACAACCTCCGGGAGGTCGCACTTTTCTTCTTCCGAGAAGGCACACAGGACCGGACAGTAGCACTGTGTGGCACGTTTGCTTCTGCCATGAAGCTCTCTGTCCAAGCCGATTGTCTCGATCTCCCTTCCTGGTCTTCAGGAATGCCGAGCCTTCAGTTCCTTGAAGTGTCTTTTGAGGATGCCCTCGAAGGAAATACCCCCCAGTTGCTTCATCCATGCCCTCCTTCAGCCTTTTCTCGAGTTTGGTATCTCTATCTTCATGCCTCTAGACCCACTTCCATCCCCCCATCGTGGTTCACATTGCCTTCATTGCTTGAAATGAGGCTTGCTGCCGGCCCGGAGCTAGTTGCACTTCCTCAGATTCCCCTCGCTCCTGAAGATGACGCAGCTTCCGCTCCAACTGCAAGAAACACCGCCGATCATCAGGACCAGCACGACCAGCAGCAGAATCAGCAGGCGCAACAGCAACAGCAGGGAGGGGCAAGGGACCAGCAGCTGCCGCTGCTACCACAGCCCAGAGGTGGTTTTTCTTTGCAGGAGCTGACTTTGGACTGCGACAGCCTGACCGAGCTCCCGTCAAGCTTCACTGTCTTCACAGCTCTCACGTGCCTAAACCTCATGGATGACACCCACATCACCTCGATACCGAGGGGCATGCCCGCTGACCTCCGCGTTGTTCGGTGAGTGTTCATTGCCAACGCCTGTGCACTGCAGTCTGAGAGACCCAGCTGCCAACTGTTCGTTCGTTTTGCGGCTGCTCTCTGCCTCTCTCCTCTCTACTTCTCTCCTCTCTACCTCTCTCCTCTCTGCCTCTCTCCTCTCTACCTCTCTCCTCTCTGCCTCTCTCTGCTCTGCCTCTCTCCTCTCTACCTCTCTCCTCTCTGCCTCTCTCCTCTCTACCTCTCTCCTCTCTACCTCTCTCTTCTCTACCTCTCTCCTCTCTGCCTCTCTCCTCTCTACCTCTCTCCTCTCTGCCTCTCTCCGCTCTGCTTCTCTCCTCTCTACCTCTCTCCTCTCTACCTCTCTCCTCTCTCCCTCTCTCCTCTCTCCCTCTCTCCTCTCTCCCTCTCTCCTCTCTCCCTCTCTCCTCTCTCCCTCTCTCCTCTCTCCCTCTCTCCTCTCTCCCTCTCTCCTCTCTCCCTCTCTCCTCTCTCCCTCTCTCCTCTCTCCCTCTCTCCTCTCTCCCTCTCTCCTCTCTCCCTCTCTCCTCTCTCCCTCTCTCCTCTCTCCCTCTCTCCTCTCTCCCTCTCTCCTCTCTCCCTCTCTCCTCTCTCCCTCTCTCCTCTCTCCCTCTCTCCTCTCTCCCTCTCTCCTCTCTCCCTCTCTCCTCTCTCCCTCTCTCCTCTCTCCCTCTCTCCTCTCTCCCTCTCTCCTCTCTCCCTCTCTCCTCTCTCCCTCTCTCCTCTCTCCCTCTCTCCTCTCTCCCTCTCTCCTCTCTCCCTCTCTCCTCTCTCCCTCTCTCCTCTCTCCCTCTCTCCTCTCTCCCTCTCTCCTCTCTCCCTCTCTCCTCTCTCCCTCTCTCCTCTCTCCCTCTCTCCTCTCTCCCTCTCTCCTCTCTCCCTCTCTCCTCTCTCCCTCTCTCCTCTCTCCCTCTCTCCTCTCTCCCTCTCTCCTCTCTCCCTCTCTCCTCTCTCCCTCTCTCCTCTCTCCCTCTCTCCTCTCTCCCTCTCTCCTCTCTCCCTCTCTCCTCTCTCCCTCTCTCCTCTCTCCCTCTCTCCTCTCTCCCTCTCTCCTCTCTCCCTCTCTCCTCTCTCCCTCTCTCCTCTCTCCCTCTCTCCTCTCTCCCTCTCTCCTCTCTCCCTCTCTCCTCTCTCCCTCTCTCCTCTCTCCCTCTCTCCTCTCTCCCTCTCTCCTCTCTCCCTCTCTCCTCTCTCCCTCTCTCCTCTCTCCCTCTCTCCTCTCTCCCTCTCTCCTCTCTCCCTCTCTCCTCTCTCCCTCTCTCCTCTCTCCCTCTCTCCTCTCTCCCTCTCTCCTCTCTCCCTCTCTCCTCTCTCCCTCTCTCCTCTCTCCCTCTCTCCTCTCTCCCTCTCTCCTCTCTCCCTCTCTCCTCTCTCCCTCTCTCCTCTCTCCCTCTCTCCTCTCTCCCTCTCTCCTCTCTCCCTCTCTCCTCTCTCCCTCTCTCCTCTCTCCCTCTCTCCTCTCTCCCTCTCTCCTCTCTCCCTCTCTCCTCTCTCCCTCTCTCCTCTCTCCCTCTCTCCTCTCTCCCTCTCTCCTCTCTCCCTCTCTCCTCTCTCCCTCTCTCCTCTCTCCCTCTCTCCTCTCTCCCTCTCTCCTCTCTCCCTCTCTCCTCTCTCCCTCTCTCCTCTCTCCCTCTCTCCTCTCTCCCTCTCTCCTCTCTCCCTCTCTCCTCTCTCCCTCTCTCCTCTCTCCCTCTCTCCTCTCTCCCTCTCTCCTCTCTCCCTCTCTCCTCTCTCCCTCTCTCCTCTCTCCCTCTCTCCTCTCTCCCTCTCTCCTCTCTCCCTCTCTCCTCTCTCCCTCTCTCCTCTCTCCCTCTCTCCTCTCTCCCTCTCTCCTCTCTCCCTCTCTCCTCTCTCCCTCTCTCCTCTCTCCCTCTCTCCTCTCTCCCTCTCTCCTCTCTCCCTCTCTCCTCTCTCCCTCTCTCCTCTCTCCCTCTCTCCTCTCTCCCTCTCTCCTCTCTCCCTCTCTCCTCTCTCCCTCTCTCCTCTCTCCCTCTCTCCTCTCTCCCTCTCTCCTCTCTCCCTCTCTCCTCTCTCCCTCTCTCCTCTCTCCCTCTCTCCTCTCTCCCTCTCTCCTCTCTCCCTCTCTCCTCTCTCCCTCTCTCCTCTCTCCCTCTCTCCTCTCTCCCTCTCTCCTCTCTCCCTCTCTCCTCTCTCCCTCTCTCCTCTCTCCCTCTCTCCTCTCTCCCTCTCTCCTCTCTCCCTCTCTCCTCTCTCCCTCTCTCCTCTCTCCCTCTCTCCTCTCTCCCTCTCTCCTCTCTCCCTCTCTCCTCTCTCCCTCTCTCCTCTCTCCCTCTCTCCTCTCTCCCTCTCTCCTCTCTCCCTCTCTCCTCTCTCCCTCTCTCCTCTCTCCCTCTCTCCTCTCTGCCTCTCTCCTCTCTACCTCTTTCCTCTCTACCTCTCTCCTCTCTGCCTCTCTCCGCTCTACCTCTCTCCTCTCTACCTCTCTCCTCTCTACTTCTCTCCTCTCTACCTCTCTCCTCTCTACCTCTCTCCTCTCTACCTCTCTCCTCTCTGCCTCTCTCCTTTCTACCTCTCTCCTCTCTGCCTTTGTACTCTCTGCCTCTGTCCCCTCTGCCTCTCTTCTCTCTACCTCTCTCCTCTCTACCTCTCTCTTCTCTACCTCTCTCCTCTCTACCTCTCTCCTCTCTGCCTCTCTCCTCTCTGCCTCTCTCCTCTCTGCCTCTCTCCCTTCTGCCTCTCTCCTCTCTAACTCTCTCCTCTACCTCTCTCCTCTCTACCTCTCTCCTCTCTACCTCTTTCCTCTCTACCTCTCTCCTCTCTACCTCTCTCCTCTCTGCCTCTCTCCTCTCTGCCTTGGCGGCCCTTGTTGTTTGTCGGGTCCATGGTAGGTGTTGCTGGAGTCAGAATTGCATCACAACTTGTGCCTCTGGGCTGCAACATCACATGACATCCTCTCTACTTCTATTCAGCATATTGCACACAGTCTGGCATTGACTTTGGAGTGGCTTGGAAGTTGAAGATGCATTGTTTTCTCTCTATTCCCACGTCAGATTTGTGTCTTCTTCCTTGTTGTGCTGTGCAGGGGCTATGACTGGGATGGAGAGTGGAGCTCCGAAGGAGACTTGTGGGCCTTGATGCATATCCTCTCTTGATTCACACTTGTGTGGGGTGATTTCCTACGGTCCTCCTCATGTATAAGTAGCTTTTTCTAGTGTTCCAGTGAGAGGAGGACATGATGGGAGGAAATGAGGGGACATGGCAGGGAGGGGGGGGGTAGTAGTTCCTCTTAAGGTTTTTGCTTTTGTGTAGGGTAGAAATTACGCCTTTTTGTTTCCTCCTTCACATCTAAGAGAAGAGGATGCTACTCTCCCGCATGTGCAATGCATTTGTAGGTGCAGGTGAGGGAAAAGCAGGTCAAGCTACCGAGTGAATGACGTCCTCAATGGATGGTGGGAGTAACTTTTCCTTCAACCCACCAATGTGTACAAATAAAGTTTTTGTGTCATGCAACATGTTCAAGCATTGTGCATTCCTGACTCACCATCTACTTGCCACAGGTGGCATCCTCCCGTGCCACACAGGGGCAGATCCAAGCTGAGAATCCGAATCTTAGAACCAAAAAAAAAAAAAAACTCATGGAAGTGATGCTCAGAAACACAAAAGCACGATGAAAAGTGGCAGATTACAAACAGATGAGACACAAGTCATGTGAAGCATGCACCCCTCACAATACTCATCATGTATCACCTTGAGGCGGAAAGAAAAAAATGCTACTTCCTTGAATTTTCTCTCTTCGGGCCTTTCCCAGAATGTCAGCAGGTCAATTCCCCTTTCTGGTGTATTGTGGTGCTGGAGGTGAGAGGCCCATCCCCTTTTGAGGTGGATGGGTCCACCGGTCCTGAAGGTCGGGTAAATAGAAAACAGGGGTTGAAGGTGCCATGTGGCTGATTATTTAGTTGCAGCGTTGTTAGCACTTTGTTCACATTTGGCTATGCGGTCAACGACCAGCGGCAGATGGGACGTTGTCGGGACAGCCAACACACAGGGCACCCCGGGGGAGGGGAGAAGAAGAAAGAGGGGGTGGGTGGGGGAGGAGGTGTGGATAAGGGGATAGGCTCTAGAGATTGGTGTTAAAAGAGGAAACTATTGGTGGATCCCTCATCTATGTGTTGAAGTTTGTTGGCCACTCACATCTCTATGCCCTCTTGTCTCTTCCTCCATGCACACACTTGTACAGAATAACTGACATGACCTGCGAGCCTACCATGATTGGCGTCTCTGGCAACATGACACAACTTCTTCACCCAGGAGTGCCTTCTGACACATGCATGGTCATAACTTGATTCTCTATCTCTAATGCGGGAGATGCTTGGGCTCGTACATTCTCACTGCCGTGCCATGCATCATGTTTTCTTGCCTCGAGTGTTTCTGGGGGAGCTGCATGTCTCGGGTGCTGGTTCTTAGGGGGCCACCGTGCCGGGTTCACCAGTGCATTGGTGAGTAGCCACCGCTCGGATTAATGCTGAGGGGTTGGGCTCGACCCCCGGGTGGCGGTGTGTGCTTGCTCGAGGGTCTTGCTCGCTGCGAGTGCACGCTCACCGGTTGCTACGTCTCGCTCGCTCCCCCCTTCACTCTCTTGTCTTGGTTTTACCTGAGTTGTTAAGGCAAGTGTTTCCCGCATCCATGGCGTACCGTGTGCTTCCTCGTGTCTTGTCACTACCTCACACACACGTGTCCTAGGAAGTTGCCTGGCAACTACTAGTATCAGAGCAGTAAGGATCCGTCCCCACAGGATTCGTCGATCCTGGCCGTCGGAAACCACTCGCCAAAGGCTCGGTGCACCACGCGGACTCGCGGCATTCTTGCCCCGTGCCGCCACAGCTCCTACCTAAGTCGCCCACCTTCGCAGCTGGCCGCATCTTCGGCACCCAGCAACAGCACATACAGGTGTTGCTGCACCTGTTTGCAGTTATCTCACAGCAGCCCTATTCTGCAATCTCCCACACCCGCGCGCAACCTTGCGTGCACCTCTCTCTTCGCACCACACCCATCGTCCATAACAGGCTGCCGCTCTCTTCCAGTGGGCCGAGTCTCCACTCTTTGGAGGCACAACCCCTTGCAGCATTCTGCATTCACTCAGCTGTCCTCTTGCGTGCCGAGAGACCCTTGCTGCCCTTGCTCTGAGGCGGTGCTCCGTGTCAACCGGCCTGAGGCGAACGGACTAGAAGACAGGGCCGACACAATAGCACCTGCCGTCCGCTCCTAGAATTTCAGCTAGGAGAAGATATCACCCTCAAGATCACGGTTCCACACTGAGCAGTTCCTAGGCAATCACTTGCTAGCAACTATGTCGACTAAACACTTGGTCACTTTCGCGCGAGGTGCTAGTCAAAGACTAACTCCTGGGGCTTAGACCAACCACTGTCTTCTTTATACTGTTCCTTAGCTGGACAACTCTGTGAGGAGCATCTAAGGCCAGATTGTGTAATTAGAATGAGGAATGAGCCCGGTATATATAGTCCTAGGCGTGGCTTCTAAGGTGTGTGGGTAGTGGCACTTTTGGGGTGGTCACTCCACACCACCTCACCAGTTCGCCAATTGGCGCATCCACTGACCGCCAAGTGGCGCACTCTTTTCATGCATGGAGAAATGTCTAAGAAACTTCCCCCTATGCAGGAAGGTCAAAAACCTCCTGCGCACATCAAGGCTCCATCGCAGGACCTGTTGTCCCTAATTCCAACATGCTATCCGTTGCGCTACACTTCTCTTGTCTCGCTTGGACTTGCACAACAAACAAGGTTTGGGGGAATTACTCCAAGGGGAGCAGTGCATGTCCAACCTGTCCGTCAAGCCATAGCAGTGGCCAGGGGGCATAGAAGAACAACAATCTCTCCCTTGCACATCACGCCACCTACTGTGGTAGTTTTCTTCCACATCAACCTATAGCTCTGGGTTGTGTTTGTGCACGTCAGCTTTCTAGGTCTTTAGTTCTCATCTCTTGCATCCACCATGCCGACTCCTCGAGCACCTGCAACATGTAAGTCGCTGTCTAGCGGCTTTGTCAAGAAGTCCACAAGCATTTTCTTGGTTATGACATGCTCAAATTCCACGACACCCTTGGCGACAAGGTCACGCGAGTAGTGGTACCGAATGTCGATGTGCTTTGTCCGCTGGGAGATCATGTCGTCCTCTGCCATAGCGATGGCACTTTGGTTGTCGATGGGGATGACCGTTGCTTCCTCTTGTGGTGCCTTGATCTCATCAAGCAAACTGCAAAGCCACCGTGTTTCCTTGCACACTTTGGAGAGTGCAATGTACTCCGCCTCAGCAGTAGAAAGTGAGACGCAGTCCTGCTTCCTGCTTGTCCACAAGACCGCACCACCGTTGAGAAGACAGACAAATCATAAGATGGACTTCCTGTCATCAATCCGTCCTCCCCAGTCCGCGTCACTGTAGCATGTCATACGCAGCAAGTCTGATCCTTCTAGACCTCCAAATCGAAGCTCGACGTGCCGAGTCTTTTTGAGGTAGCGAAAAATCCGCTTCACGGCTTGCCAATGTTCTGGCCCAGGGTTGGCCACAAACCTGCTCACCTGACCCACGGCATAAGCAATGTCAGGTCGCGTTCCCACCATCGCATACATGAGGCTTCCAACACCGGACTGGTACGGAATGTTTTGCATCTCCCGCCGGTCTACCTTGTTGCTTGGTGAGATGGAGGAGGAGAGCTTGCAGTCGGAGGGCATGGGGGTGCTGACAGGTTTGCAGTCCTCCATATTGTAGCGCTTCAAGACGTCCATGATGTACTTGGTCTGGTTGAGCTCGACGGTGCCTTCTTTGCGGTTGAGGTGAACAGCAAACTCGAGGTAGTACTCAAGAGGTCCCATGTCCTTAATCTTAAACCTGCTGGCCAGATTTTTCTTGAGGTCCGTAAAGGCCTCCCGCGAGGAAGAACACATGATAAGATTGTCCACGTACAACGCCACGAGCAGCAAGCCACGTTCTTCCTCTCGCACATAGACGCTGGGGTCATTCTTGCAATGTGCGAAGGAAATCTCATCCATGAAGCTGTCCATCTTCTTGTACCAGATCCGTGGGACCTGTTTCAGCCCGTACAATGCGTTCACCAGCTTGCACACCTTACCCTTGGGTGCATTGACACCTTTCGGTACCTCAATTAGCACCTCCTTGTCGAGCTTCCCATAAAGGAAAGATGTCTTCACATCTATGTGATGGATCTCAAGGTCTTTGGCGAGCGACGGCAAGCAAGGACCTGATGGAAGCAATCGTGACGACCGGTGCGCTGTGAGAATCCTTTCGCCACAACCCTTGCCTTGTACTTGTCGATGCTATCATCTTGCTTCTGCTTCAACTTGAGCACCCACTTTGAGCCCACCACGTTAGCGTTAGCGGGTCTTTCCACTAGCACCCATGTGCCATTTTCTTCGATGGACGCAAGCTCGCTGTCCACCGCCTCCTTCCACTTGGCCGCATCGGGCCTTGCCAGCGCCGCAACCACAATGAGCGGCTCTCCCTGAGCCAGACAGGACCAGCTCAGTCCAGTCCAGCTTCCGGTGTCAGCATCGTACTTTGGAGTTTGTTTCTTTGTTGTGTGCTGTGAAGTTTCGTTGCTGGTGGATTTTTGCAATGATGTTTCTCCTGTGCTGCTGGCTGTCCTGAAGTTAAGTTTTCTTCTTTTGAAGAGCCACTGGCCTCCGAGCTGGTTTCAGAGGCCTTGGACGTCTCGGAATCTGTGTCGGAGCTCGCCACTGCGTCAGCTTGTGCAGCCGTTCTCCCTGCCACACCACTATTCTTCACGGCCTGTGGCACTGGCACCACTTGCCAGTTTTTGGGAGCTTGATCTCCTGAATCCAGTAGCACCAACCACTCTCCCTGTTTTGGAGCTTGCTTGGGGTCAAGCATCTCTTCCTTGCCTGGTTTCTTTTCATCAAAGGTTACTTCCCGACGGGTGATGAGTCTTCTTCCTGCCAAGTCCCACAAGCGGTATGTCTTGTGGGCCGTCTCATAGCCCACCATAACACACTTTCGCGCTCTTGCATCTAGCTTGCCGGCACCCTCACCCGCCTGGACCTTAGCCCATGCGGTACACCCAAAAAATTTCAGGTGTGATGCGTCCGGCTTCTTCCCTGACCAAACGTCTTGTGGCGTCATATATTGCTTGCCCTTCTTCTCTCCGCGCCTGCCCAGAGCAGTCGCATGAGTCAGGTTGACGAGATAGCATGCCGTTCTTGCCGCTTCTGCCCAGAACCACGGTGGAAACTTTGCATCAAAGAGTATGCTAAGCACCATGCCGAGGATGGTCTGATTCATCCGTTCGGCAACACCATTGTTCTGCGGCGTGTAAGGCGTTGTGGGCTGGTGGTGGATCCCATGTTTCCGTAACCAGCCCTTGCATGCCTCATACTCTCCGCCGTTATCGCTCCGCAATGCTTTGACTTTCTTTCTAGTCTGCTGCTCCACCATGGTAACAAACTCCTCCAACATTTCTCCGACCTCTCCCTTTGTTTTTAGGAAGAAGATCCACCCCTTGCGGCTGTGGTCGTCTATGAAGGTCAAAAAATACTTGCTACCACCGTTTGACGCCGTGCGAGAGGGTCCGCACACGTCAGTGTGAATCAGGTCAAGGGCTGATTCTGCACGGCGACCATTACGCTCAAAGCGCGTTCGCTTGGTCTTGCCTTGGAGGCAAGGTTCACACAGGCTGCCACACCCAACCGCATCCTTCTTGAAACCATCCATGCCGTGGACCAGCTGATGTTGCTGGATGACTTGGAGCGCCCTATTTACAATGTGTCCAAAACGTTTATGCCACAGATCAGCGTCTTCGTCCTTTGTGGCAGAGGACGTTTTTCCAGTTTTCGTTGGTGTGCTCTCCTCTGTTGGTACTGAGACCACTGCCTCCGCTGCACCGGCATGACCCTCGTCTTCCGAGATCTTTGCTGTCATTGTCTGGAATTCGTAGAGCCCGTCAACCCGTAGAACCTGTGACACGAGATCTTTGTTGGCATAAAGGACCTTGATGTCTTCATTCCTGGCGATGACCACCTTCTTCTGCGTGAACACCACCGTCATGTCGTTCTCCGTTGTTTTTGATACGGACAGGAGGTTTGCCACAAAGGAGGGCATGTAGACCACGTCACGTAGCCGTAGATCCTTCTCTGTACCATTGAGGCTGATTCTCACCAGCTTGTCTTCCACTCCCTTTGCATTCACAATGCTCTTGTTTGCACATCTGAACCGCCGATCGGTGGGGCCGATGGAGACAAATCCAGCCTCGTCATTGCTAGAGTGATGATCAGTGCCAGAGTCGAGCCCGAAAGCTCCCGGCCTGAGCAGCGCAGCTCCTTTTGCCGGAGGCGTGCTCTGTGCCATCATGTTGGTGGCTTCTTTGCCACCCTTTTTGTTTCCTTTGTTCCCACCGCTTACACCGTCTTTCTTCTTTGGCAACCTACACTCTCTTGCCCAGTGCCCAGGTTTGCCGCAGTTGTGGCAATTTCCTTGTCGCTTGGGAGCCTTGCCGCCATTGTTGCCTCCGCCACAACCGCTTGCGCTGCTGCCTTTCTGACCAGAGGCCGACCCTTTGCTCCCGCGACCGTTGAAGCGTGCGGCATAGGGTGAGAAGTTAGCCTCACTGCCGCTGCAACGGGTGGCCTCGTTCCGCATGTACTCGGACACTGTCGTGTACGTTAGGTCGTTCTCCTTCCAACCACCCATGACGGTGATCATTGGGATCCAGCTTTCCGGTAGCGCCATCAGGAGGATCATGGCCTGCGTCTTTTCATCAAGGTCCCAGTTCAAGTGGCGAGCCTCGCCAAGGATTCCTTCTAACTCCTGTAAGAAATCAGGGATAGACTCCCCCTCATTCACCCGCATGCTGATTAGCCATTGTAAGATGAATAATCTGTTCACGAGGGAGGTGGATTGGTGCACACGCTTGAGCTTGGCGAAAGCATTCGAAGCCAGTGTGTACCCCGCAATGATGGGAACATACTTCTTGGCTATTGCGTTGCTGAGGAATGACATGACAACATCATTTCGATCCATCCATGCCTCATGCTCAGGTGTGTCCTCCACGGGAACCTGCTCCTCTCTCTCAGTAACTTGATGAAGCCGCGCACTTTCATTGCCAGCTCAAACTGCCGTCTCCAAAAGGGAAAGTCAATCCCCTCAAAAATGGGGATTCCTCCCAACAGTCCAAGACCTTGCGGCAGTGACGTAGCATTCACATTTGCTCCAGTGGTCTGCCCTGTGGTGACCACTGTTGAGTTTGAGGACTGTCCTGCGACAGCCTCCACTCCTCCTGATGGGTCAACCATTTTTGTTGCCCTTATGTGCTTCCCGTGTCTTTGCTGCATTGAGGCCGATGTAGGCTGACGTTAGCTGATGTCTGCTACCGGTTTAAAGGTGCAGCTCCGTTACTTCCCCCTCCAGCCGATGTTTGCCTACAAACAAAGAAGTCAGATCGCACTAGCACATCCAGGATCTTCCCTCCAAGGGCAGAGCGTGTCCTGGTTGGGACCGAAGGGTCGTGCCTCGAAGGGCAGAGCTTGTCCTTGATCCCTGTGTGTTTGGTGCAAGTTCAGCCGTTGCGGCTGATGAAGCACACGGAGGTGATGGAGCTGATGGGGAGAGAGTACCAGAGTTGAGCGAAGCGTGCCTTATAACTGGTCAGTGTGGGCCCATAACCCTTTGTCAACTGGCCTGAGGCAAACGGACTAGAAAACAGGGCCAACACAATAGAACCTGCCGTCCGCTCCTAGCATTTCAGCTAGGAGAAGATATCACCCTCAAGATCACGGTTCCACACTGAGCAGTTCCTAGGCAATCACTTGCTAGCAGTTGTGTCCACTTAACACTTGGTCACTTTCGCGCGAGGTGCTAGTCAAAGACGAACTCTTGGGGCTTAGACCAACTTGTGTCTTCTTTATATTGTTCCTTAGTTGGACAACTCTATGAGGAGCATCTAAGGCCAGATTGTGTAATAGGAATGAGGAATGAGCCTAATACATATAGTCCTAGGCCTGGCTTCTAAGGTGTGTGGGTAGTGGCACTTTTGGAGTGTTCACTCCACACCACCTCACCAGTCTGCCAATTGGCGCATCCACTAACCGCCAAGTGGCGCACTCTCCTCATGCATGGAGAAATTTCTAAGAAACTTCCCCCTATGCAGGAAGGTCAAAAAACCTCCTGCGCACATCAAGGCTCGATCGTAGGACATGTTGTCCTCAAGTCCAACATGTTATCCGTTGCGCTACACTTCTGGTGTCTCGCTTGGACTTGAACAACGAACAAGGTTCGGGGGACTTACTCCAAGGGGAGCAGTGCATGCCCAACCTGTCCATCAAGCCATAGCAGTGGCCAGGGGGCATAGAAGAACAACACTCCGCCACTACTGTCTACTGCCTCTGGACTTGGAGCACTCTGCTCTAGTTGCCCCCGCTGTCTTGCAGTGGCTTGCCACTCCACGACACACCGGGCCCCGTGCATCTTCTGCACACAGCACCCAGCCCCAGGCACATATCTTGGCTGCCCTTGCACCCACAGCAGTAGTCACACTGGATTCACAACCTCTTGACGGCCCTCCAGACTAGGAGCTTGACTCCCCTCGTACTGCTGCACATTATGCTGACCAAGAGTGGGAGGATCCTCGCCTCTTCGACCCTCTTTCGCCCCTCGACAACGACACACCTTTGTGGTTTTGCATGCTTGACACCTCCTTTTGGCGCGAGGAAATCGAAAAGCTGGCCGAGAGGGAGACGGCAGAACGTGAAGAAGAGATCAATCGGCAGGTATACACCGCGGACGACCTGCCTCCATTGCCGTCCCGTTCCTCAAACATGTAACCTCCTCGCAACCCACAGTCGTCCATCACTGCATATACACCCGACCTCACATCTACTCCATCTCCCACAACAACTGCATCTTCTGGGCCACCGCCAACCCCAGAGGTTCCAGGGGTGATCCCCATCCTCCCAGTTCACAATGACTCCATCGGCTTGGCGGGTGCCATTCTTGACGCAGCTGCAGGGGCCATAGCAACCTTTGCAGCCACTGCCCGCACGTGAAGAGCTCCCACCCAAACTGCGGTGGGCCGTGCCATTGACGCCTACGCGCACACATCAGCTTCTCTCATACTGCTCGCTGTCGCAGCTGCCAACATTACTACCCAGGTGACAGCAGCAACAGCCTTTGTCGCCATTGCCGCATCGTCTGCCGCCGACTCAACTGCAGCCGCCGTCAGTTCTATCCGCGCCTCCACAGCAGCTGCAATCCTGACCCCCACCGGTGCTCCTTGGGAGCTGACACCTCACGTCACCACGGGAGTTCTTGTTGCATCAGCATTGGCCTTCTCTGCCTCACCGTGGTAGTCGCAGGATGGATTGATGTCCTCTTCTCGTCAGCTACTGTAGTGGTGGCTCCTTTCTACGCACTGCTGCCCCACCACTACTTCTGTGACCATCTTCTTCACTTTGCATTGCTCATTCAATCGTCATCTCATTCCCTCTGTCTGCTTACTCTCACAATGTCAGGACCAGAGGAGACGATTTTGGTCCCTTGGTGTTGTAGCGACCCAAAGCACACACCCCCACACCCCCACACCCCCACATACACATACACATACACATACACATATACATATACATATACATATACATATACATATACATATACATATNGTCGCAGCTGCCAACATTACTACCCAGGTGACAGCAGCAACAGCCTTTGTCGCCATTGCCGCATCGTCTGCCGCCGACTCAACTGCAGCCGCCGTCAGTTCTATCCGCGCCTCCACAGCAGCTGCAATCCTGACCCCCACCGGTGCTCCTTGGGAGCTGACACCTCACGTCACCACGGGAGTTCTTGTTGCATCAGCATTGGCCTTCTCTGCCTCACCGTGGTAGTCGCAGGATGGATTGATGTCCTCTTCTCGTCAGCTACTGTAGTGGTGGCTCCTTTCTACGCACTGCTGCCCCACCACTATTTCTGTGAGCATCTTCTTCACTTTGCATTGCTCATTCAATCGTCATCTCATTCCCTCTGTCTGCTTACTCTCACAATGTCAGGACCAGAGGAGACGATAGACGCTCTTGAAGCCACCCTTAGTGAGGCCCAGGCAGCGTGTCGCAAAAGTGAGGATGACATGCAACAGAACTGTGAGACACAGCAGGAATTAGCCGCCACAGAGGCGGCCCTAGTCATAGAATGCCTACGGGCTATCCCAGGCTTTGCCGCTGTTCTTCCCGCTTATGACACTACATCTTCTGACTCTTCTGTGCCTCAAAGTGGTGGTGTCCCCAACTCTTCTTCTCCCACTCTCTCCGTAGCCACTCTTGCTCGGGTCCTTCTCCCTGCACGGCAGAAGGACTTTGAGACACCACCACCACAGTTTACCTCAAAACTCACCTTCATGTCATGGGAAACGCGCTTCAGCGCGTGGGCCCAAGGGGAACTGCTATGGGGATACTACTCCCCTCTAAAGCTGCCTTTTGTTCCATAGCTAGCTGAGGCGACCCAGACCGTCCACGCTCTCATCAACGCGGGACTCGAAAGCCTTCTGGATAACATTGGTACGTACAATGCAGATCCGACACAAGGCACACCTGCTGATGCAATCAATGCTTACGCCCTCATTCGTCGCCACAAGACAGTCACTGGGCATGCAGCCCAGAGTGCTTTGACTGTGCGGTTTAACACCCTACATATGTGGGCTAATGAGACAGCGGACGAGTATTGGGCCCGGAGTCTGTGATTGCTACGCGACTTGGGCAAGGCTGCTCCTGGTCCCCTGTCTGCCTGCTTGTCCATTGTTGCGAGCCTGATCCCTGAGCTCTCTAATCTCTACCTTCACGTCTCCCAGGCAGAGCTCAAGCTTCTTGCTTCTGCTCCACTCCCTGCTGATACACCACCAGGGATTGGACCTCTCTATGACTTCACTAGTTCCTGCCTCACCGATTGGTAGAACAGTCTGTAGAACAAGCGCATACATCGCGTTGCTCTCGTTGTAGTTGCCACCTCCTCGTCCTCTTGTGTAGTCTTCGCCACCTCACCTTCACACTCTCCTTCCCCTGCCGGAGCTCACTCCACTCAGGCTGCTTCTCGGGGAGGGCGTGGTGGATCCAATCGAGGGGGTGGCCGTGGTGGCAAATCATCCTGAGGCTCCACCACCAGCACCGATGTCACGTGCTGGAACTGTGGCGCTTCCTGTCATTCTGCGCCCAATTGTCCTGCTTCACATGATGATGTCCGTTTGGCCTCCTCCATTGGGCTTTGGGCACGCACAGGGGTCACTCCCTCCTCAGCGGTGGTGATGGTTGCATCTTCCTCATCCTCTTCCTCAACTTCCGCACTCACCACCACCTCTGCTCCACTTCAGCCATCACCTATACCCGCCAGTCCTTGGGGCTGGATCCTGCCCCCGACCGGTCTTTCCTACTATGGCCCTCCGTCCTCACATTACACGGCACCCTCCTGGACGCGTGACGATGGCCACATCTCTGATCGTTCCTCTGACCGTTACCCCGATCGCTCTTCTGACCGCCGTGATGAGGAGCGTGTTCTTGAGCGACGCCTGGCGGAGCTCTTCAACCTTCACTCTCAGGGAGGTGAGAGTGTCAGTGGCCTGTGTTGTGTGTCTGTCTGTGAGTCTAACGCCACCCTTTGGGGTGTAGCGTCTGGTGGTGTTTAAGGGGACCTATCTGATACTTGTGAATGGATTGAGGACTGGCAGTCTCACATGTTCCCCACTCGTCTTGGTGCCTCCTCCTCCCTCTCGCTTCGTGGAACTGTCACTGTCTGTCTTGTCCTTCCCACTACTCGTGCAGCCCCCAGCCTCTGGATCATTGATTCTGGGGCCACCCATCACATGACCTCCTGTCGCTCCTCCTTTGTCTCCATTGGCCCTGTCGGATCTGTTCAACCTGTGCGCACTGGCTCCCGCCAGCTCCTCCCTGTTCATGGTATTGGTGTCATTCGTTTTGTTGGCCCTGGCAGCAGAGTCTATCTTCCCGACGTGCTATTTGTCCCTGATATTGAGGTCAGCCTGCTCTTTGAGACCACCCTTTACCACCAGGGCATGGACTTCTCGTCCAGCCGTGGCCTTGCCTTGATTTCTCTCCGCTCGTCTGGCCGTGTTGTTCTACGCGGAGTGCGTTGTGTTCGCCTGTTTTGCGTTCTGCTTTCCCTTCCCTCCTCTTTCACTGCCTTTGCTCTTGTTCATGTGGCACCCTCCTTGTCTCCTGCTCACGTTAACCTCTTGCATCGTTGGCTCTGCCACATTCAGACTGCTGCCATCAAACGCCTCCTCCGCCTTCAGCCTGCTGCGGGCCTGGATCATGCCACCTTTGCACCTCTCTGCTCCTTGAGCTGTCTTGACTGTGCCAGTGGCAAAAAGCATCGCTCTCTGTTCTCCACTTCCGTGTCCCGATCCTCTCACCCTCTTGACCTTGTCCATGCCGATGTCATTGGGTCCTTTGCCCCATGCCTTCCTTCGTGGTCTTGGTCGCTACGTTCTCTGCTTGACTGATGACTTCTCCTAATTCTGTTGGTTCTTTGCTCTCCGTCACAAAAGTGATGTCACCGATGTCCTTGAAGCGTGACTCCCTCAAGCCAAACACACTTGTCTTTGTTCCTTGCGTGTGTTTTGCAGCAACAGAGGGGGTGAGTTCTTCGGTCCTACCTCTCGCTTTCTTGAGTCTCGTGGGATTCGGCTTGAGTCCACTGCCCCCTACACCCCATAGCAGAACGGTGTGTCTGAACGATGGAATCGAATCCTTACTGATGGAGTACGTGCGCTTCTCTCTGCCTCCGGTCATTCCCTGCTGTTCGCCTTTGAGGCCATGTCCTACATGACATGGGTCTGGAACAGGGTTCCTCATGGTCCACTCCCTCACCCCGCCACCCCGTTCGAGCACTGGACGGGTCGGCGGGCCAACCTCCGCCTTGCTCGTGTGTGGGGGTGTCTTTCTTCTTTCTGGCTCCCTGCCGACCAAAGGGATGGTAAGTTGTCTCCCCATGGTCGCTTGTATGTTTTCCTTGATGTCTCTCCCTTCTCCAAGGCATGGCATTTCTGGGATCCCTCCTGAAGCCGTGTCATTGAGTCCCGTGATGCCCTATTCTTTGAACACTTGTTTGAACGTGACGCACCTCTCTTTGGCGGGTCCCTCTCTCCACCCTCTCGGGATGGGGGTGACTTTCTCCCCTCTAGGGTATCTCCTCTCCCCTCCGTGCGTCCCTCAGTTCCCCCTGTCTCCTCCACTCCAGTGGGACCCTTTGCCTCCTCTGCTCCTCCTCTCCTGTCCGGCCCTAAACCGTCAGAGTCCCCTGCTCTTGTGGTGTCTCCCTCGTCCTGTGCTCCTCCACCCTCTGGCTCCTCTGAACCCTCTGCCGGTCCGGACTCGCCTTCTGCCTCTGATACCGTCTCTCTTCCCATGTACCCTGATTGCTCTGAGCATTCTGCTCCCTGTGTCTCTTCTACTCCCCTTGCCGCCATGCACCCACGCTCTCCTACTCCTCTTATGCCGTCCTCCTGGATGCAGTCCATCCCACCTGTCTCACCCTACATGCGTGGCGGTCGCCTCAGGACTCTCCCGTCCCAGTCTCACCCTTTGGTCTCTGGTGACCCTGGCCTCCGTGCTCTTGGTCTCACGACCTCTGGCTTGTCTTATGCTGTCTTTGTCGTCAATCCTAGCACCGCTCTTGGCTACTCCCTCGTTGAATAGGAGTTCCACCCAACTCTCTTGTCATTTGTAGCTGGGTATGTCGCCTCGTGCTTTCCTGCTGCAGGTCTCTCTCCCCTTCTGCCTGAACCATTGACTGTGCAGGCGG
>SZWC01002290.1:146559-163759 GCA_023375785.1 Penium margaritaceum
GAGGGGGTCAATTTGTTACTACCAGAGACCCAAGAAAAAGAGGAGGCTCGCTTTGAAAGGTGAAATAGCTCGGATATGCGCACCGCATGCACTATTAAGCTGGTGTGTCCACGAGTCTAAAATTCGGCACGGCATACCCAGCTGACTACAAGATAAGAATGGAATACCCATGAATTTCATGGCTGCTCTCAGCGTACTCGGACCTTTAAAGTGAGTACGACATATGGGCATGCCGTTTCTGTTTTTAAAGGATGGGTATGCCATGTATGAAATTCAGACTGGTTGCTATTTCTGAAAACCAAGGTCGGTCTTTCTGGGCAATGGGATGTTATCTTCATAAAGTTAACTTGTTGGTAGTGTGTCGGATTGCAGTCGTCGACCACTAATGAACACATTCATGTAACAAAGTTGGCAAATGCAAACAGGTACGTGTCTTCTCAGTCTTATTGCGGGGGGTTAGTGTCATCTCATACGTACGACTCGTTATTCGGGACATGCACCATCTCGACTTCACCGACGTCGCATGCACTCGGTAGAACAGATCTTGACGTATCCTCCTGGCATACACATGTCTTCTTTAGCGTATGCAAAATGTTTGCTTGCCGAGCGGTGCATGACACTGACAGCCAAGAATTTCTTGGTTCAAGTACAACGTATGCCATACAGTAGTTGTCATGCTTGTGCTCGACCCCCCCCCCCCCCCCCCCCCCTCCCCTTTGGTTCTCTCAAAGCCATAGCGTTTGACCTAGCACTACCCGCCACGGCGCCGCTCTAGTCACTCTAGCACCGTGCACTACCTCGGCACTGTGCCGAGGAGTATGGATGAAAAGGACCTACACCAAGGCCAGTGGCAGAGTTGGTATCCCCTACTTTCACATTTCTCGTTTTGTACCCATGTTCCATCAGTATTACCGCACAACTGCGGTGGTCCTCATCTCTTAGGTGAGGACGTGGGCAGACAGATGACCACACTCTCGGATCTCCCTCTCCATCGTTAGCACACCCTGTTTTGGATGCGCCAGGTGTCTCCCCCCCCCCCCCCTCCTGCCTGTCGCCTGATTTCTAACGCAAAGTTGGACACCGAAGTCGTGGTCATTTTTCCGTCGCCAGAGAATCCTGCCAACCCTAAGCTGCGACTAGGCCGCTCTGGAGAAAAATTGCTGTAGGGTGAAAGATTCTGCGTCAGCTCGTGCCACTCGTATAAGTATGCACCCCGTTTTTGGTGGTAGTTCTTTCTTGCTAAACAAGTGATGTTTTCTTCTTTTTTTTGTGCCGGGTTATCCGACGATGAGGCGGGCAAAAAAGCTCCAAAATACACGAAGGTGGATGACGCCTCCAAAGGAGGGATGGAGTTCGCCGACATGGCCGAGTGTCTTCAGGTCATGGATGACTACTTCATCAAGAACCGCATGATCATGCATTGGTTGCGGAGTGAGCCATCAAGGTTCACAGCACGTTGTTCCTAGTTCAAGAACAAGGACTACCCCTGGATTTTGCTCGCCCACGTGTGTATCCAAACTGGGTTGGTGAAGGTGTCAGAGTGGAAGGGTGGCCACCACTGTGTGCCGGGTGCTGGGAACGGCTGTGGAGATCCGACCAAGACAGTGAAGTGGGTGTGCCAGTACATTACGGCCACCATGCAGAAAAACCCCCGTGCGGATGTCACACGTCTGGAGGCAGTGGTGGAGAAGGCAACCGGCAAGGACGTGGACAGTGGCACGCTGTACTGCGCTAAGGTTGCCCCCAAGAGAATCTTCTCGGGCCCTACACGATGTCATGGTCTCTGTTCCCAGCCTGTATGCAAGAGGTTTGTACTTAGACATTGTGGCGTGATGTGCCTTTTTTCTTTCAAAAAAACCTGACGCCACGTGTTTTTTCTGTTTCCAGCAGGTCATGAATGTGGACCGCAACGCCTACGCCGTCAGTGAGGTGACTGAGGGCAACGTCTCCCACCTGGCCTTTGTAGCTCCAAGCGCCAGGTTCCTCGGGTTCCAGCACTCTCGTTGCATCTTGACAATGGATGGGACTTTCTTCAAGAACGGGCACAAACAGACCTTGTTGGTGGCGCAGTGTTTTACGCCAACGACCACGCAATACCGATGGCATGGGCTCTAGTGCCCACCAAAAACAAGACCAATTGTACTTGGTTTTGCTTCCACCTCGCCATCAAATTCCCCACTGCAGCAGAATCTCGAACAGTAGTCATCAGCGACAGGGAGATGGGCCTAGTGAACGCAGTGGCCGACAGGCTGCTGGGTGCCATGCACACTTACTGTGCAAAGCACCTTTGTCACAATGTGTGGCAACAGTATGGGAAGCTCGTTGCCTTCTGGTGTTGGTGACTGCCATACGCGTTAACCATTGTGGAGTTCCGACAGTGCGTAGAGATCATGAGGCGGCAGTATCCGTGGTGTGCTGTATACTTGTTTGGCAGTGACAGCGTCTGCGGAATCCTGCTCAAGCAATGGACACGAGTTTACTGCCCCATCGGACGCGGTGGGCACACGACGTCAAATGCATCAGATGTTTTCAATGCTCATACCATTCAACTACGGAAGTTTTATCCCTTCTACTGCTTCGTGTCAATCTTCGTGTGGGTGCAGCGCATGATGGCTAAATGCAGGAAAGAGGCAAGGGCATGCAATAGAGACCTCAAAGCCAGAGGCTCGGCTGCTGAATGCACCCGTTTTGAGCAACGAGTACGATGTCATGTACGAGGGGCCCCAGGTGGCTACTGTGTGCGGGACATCTAACCGTGTTCAGCGCGTGTACATCGTGCGGTTTTCGTGTACGTGTGGGGCATGGAAAGAGTTTGGAGAGCCATACGTGCACGCCTCCGCAGTGCTACTTGGTGGGGGGCAGCTGTCGGAGCCATTTTGCAACGTCCGGCTGACAAAGAAGGCATTCCAGTGCGCCTACAACAACGCAATGCCGGGTGTCGACCCAGAAACACTGAAGCCATTGGAGGGGGCCATCTAGACGCAGTCGGGTTCACGCCGTGGACGAGGAAGGCCACAGAGCAGGTGATTGGACCGCAACGAACCTCGCAAAGTGAACAGCATCTGCCGCCACTGTGGCCTGAGGGGCCACACCATGACGAGGTGCACTAACCCACTGGCAGCGGCACCAGCAGCAACAACAACAGCAAAAGCTGTGTTGCAGAGGCGGCTGGAGCGAGCGGAAGCAGCTGTGCGCGCGAAGGCATATGCTGGGCGTTGGCCCACGACTGGCACCCAGGCAAAAGCTGATGTAGCAGAGGCTGCTACAGCAGTTGTAGCAACAGTAGCAGTGCGACCCACCAACATTGCAAGTGGAGCAGGCACGGCTGGTGCAGGTCTACAGCATGACACTGCAGCAGGCAAGACAATCAGCGTCTCTGACGAAGACCACGACTACAACCCTGAACAGTTTCCAATGTATGACTCAAGAGAAGAAGATGTTTACGACCCGGAATGATTCATTCTCGATGAAGACTCTGAAGCAGAGGAGGAAGAACCCTACCGGTAGATCAGTGAAGAGGATGACATGCGGCGTCGACAACAGGACCTCGATTACAACCACCAGGCGTACGCCATAGACGGCACCCCACATGGCAGCTGGGATGACGTCCCAAAGGACTACTACAATGAGGAGGACAACACTGGCATCTGACAGGCCTGTTGATTTCTTTTCTTTCTCCATGTTTTACACTCACACCTTGTCTATTGCACTCTTTGACAGCCATCAATGCGGTGTGCAGGACAAGGAAGTGGGACTATAGAAGGTCATGTATCACCAAGGCCCCAGGAGGCTGTCAAGCAGAGAGGCTATGAGTACAGAAGGTGGGCCAGAAAAGATGTGGTGAAGTTCAATAGGAACCTTTGTCTAGGAAGCTCATTACACAGCCTGTGCGGTCAGATTACTCGTGTGGAGCTCTTGATGTTGCCGTCATGTACTGCACAAAATGAACACAAAATCGTTTTCGGTTAAAGTTATGTTTTGTATGCCCAGTCCTTTGCATAAAATGTCAATGTTGGTCATTGTGTTCATTCTCTTACACTAAGATCAACACTACACAAGAGCAACCTTTGTCATGGTCTGTCCAACACATCGTGAGCTCTTGTTTGTGACTGCATTGATACTTGGAGCCTGTTCAATGTACTTCGTTGCAAAGCTGTGGGCCGGCAGGAAGCCAGCACACAACATTCAGAAGTACATGTGCCCATGCCGCAAAGGCCAAGGGATGGAAGACACCATGGCAGATGACAAAGATTCCACGGGGGAAGTAGTTGATCCCATCAGTGAGATTTTCTACGATGCTATTGAAGAAGACATGGGCGATGCATACTTTGCCAGAGCTTATGGCCTTCCTATGCCATGATGTCATGTAGGATACCTCTGCCCGGCCTATGCGGTAACTGCTTGGACATTTTCACTGCCACCTTCTTTCCAGAGCTGGTTAGTGAGTGGGCTACCAGGGTAGTACATGCAAGTGTAGGGTGTTTGTAATTGAAATACCATTCATGATTACTCCTGAGCATGTTCAATTGTTTACCATGTTCACTCATGGGCAACTATGTGTTTGGTGTTGTTAGGGTATGGTGTTATAAGTATAAGACAACAGAATGAAAATGACACGGTCAAAATTGGGCATTACATGAATAAAAATCATCAAATTTGAACGGACAACCCATGGGGTTACATACGCAACATGCTGATTGGATGCATCTGCACCCACGGTTTCCAATCATCCATGGCATACAAAGGAGTCCCCGTTGGAGCCCGCAGACCCACCATCCAACACATGGCGTGCGGACTGGGTGGTGCACATTCATACATGGTGTCCCACTTAGCCTTCCCATGGCGCCAGGCAGCTTCAGCCTTGTCGCAGGTTAGCATGGGCGAAGAGGGGATATCAATACCCCATGAACCACGTCAAGTGTGTGGGATGTCTCCCCAGCCGTCCATTGGAGGTAGTGGGCTGTCTACGTCCAGCAGGTCCATGTCACTTGTGCATAGGGCTGACCCTATGGTGTTGGACAATGCAAAGTAGCTCAAACAGTTGTGAACTCAAAGGTGAAACGTTGCGAACCGGTTGGTTTTTAACGTCCAACTGCCTTTGCTTCACACGAATGTCAGAGTGGTGTTGTACATCACGATGAGTGTGGCGGTGGCCGCTGAACCACGCGATAGAGCAGTCGTCAATCGTCCGACAAACAACCAATCACGTTGCTCTGTGGCATTGGCGGCAACAATGCTAAGCCAAGTAACCCAACAGGCAAATACGTGTTTTGGCGAGTACAACAGAATGACGAGTACACATTATCGACGTTGCGCACTAGGGTCGTGTTCATGTGGTTGCGAGTATTTTCCTACTTTTGATATGGGTATGAAGCTATGAAAACTACAGCTTGTGGTATGTCGTCGGAAAAATAGCGGACTCGGATCTGTTGTCTTAGTTATGTCGGACCTTGGATACATGATAACAAAATGAAAGTGGTCGGGACATCCGGTTCCTTTTCTAGCACATGCGGGCATAGTAGCTTAAAAATTGTACATGGTGGGTATCTCGTCGCTCCGTCCCACTATGATGTTACGTACTAGACGTACACGAGTACCTCATCTTCCGAGTGCACAACGAGACCTCGATTCTTTCTCCGACGGTCAAGGGAAATTCGGCCAACTGCCCTCGCCCTCCGGCAAACCTTCTTGCACTTTCTGAAAACTCCAACCACTTTCGAGAATCATTGACAAAAGTGTTACCACCTTTTGGTCGACTTCTCCACGCATCGAGACATATTCAGATTTATAAAGATGCATCTCACATCTTTGCCCTCAATCCTCAAATCCTGCCAATTCCTTGGCAGAGTTTCTCGACGATTGACCCAACGACCCTGACTATATTTCATTTGCAACTCGACACTTGTATGCATGTGTTCGATCATTTCAACACTTTTCATCGAAGTAAACTTACCGCTGATTATAAATTTCTCAAGTATAACAAATTCTCAATCGTGTTCTGCCTCGCAACTTCTACCTATTTACCACCTACGCTCTGTTCAGCATAGCAATTGGTATCACGGTGCTGCAGTGCTAGAGAGGCATCTGACTCCTTTAGCCATCCGGAGGACTTCCTCGCACAAGCCGTTAGCGCATCTTGCACATCAAAGACTTCACAGACTTCACGACTACGACGTGAAGCGAGCAAGCACATCCAACGACCATGAGCGGGTCTTTGGCAATGACTTCGGTGATGGAGAAGCAGAACGTGTCTATGCACGCGAATCCTGAAGCAGCAGCAAACGTTGGCGTGACAGGATATGTGGCTGCTGGATCAATCCCCACGGCTCCGACGACCAGCCCAGTCATGGATCCAACGGCGAGGGATACGAGGATGACCCACCCGCAATACTCGTGAAAGTGCAATCCCAAGGTTGCAGAAGTCGCAGAACGGTACCGGTACTATTGGATGGAGGAGCTTCTCACAGTTTTGCAAGCAACGACATGGTCCACAACTCGGGTTTGCAAAACAAACCAGAGGTTTTTGAAGGAAATACCGTCGAGGGGGGGTTCCACATACGTAGACTCAGAGAACTACTACGACTACAAGTGGGGGGTCTGTGGGATGTAACGGTGTGGAGGTCCTGTCCAATGAGTGACCAAAAAATCATTCTCAAACAAGATTCCCTGTACTGACACAATCTACATGTTGATTGGAACAGTGGCGACGTCTACGTGGAAATGAATGGTGCAANAGAGGTTTTTGAAGGAAATACCGTCGAGGGGGGGTTCCACATACGTAGACTCAGAGAACTACTACGACTACAAGTGGGGGGTCTGTGGGATGTAACGGTGTGGAGGTCCTGTCCAATGAGTGACCAAAAAATCATTCTCAAACAAGATTCCCTGTACTGACACAATCTACATGTTGATTGGAACAGTGGCGACGTCTACGTGGAAATGAATGGTGCAAAGCAGCAACTTCTATGCGTAGGGAAAAAGATGATAGCGAAAGCAACAGAGGTGTAAGAAGTAGAGGAAGCCACATCGACCAAGAAGCGACAACTTCTATAGCTAATACTGTTTGACGTGGCCAAATGCTGCATACAAAAAAGAGCTCGTGCGTGGCACGTACATTGTGAGCTAATGGAGGAAGTGGAAGTGGAAGTAGCTGACTCATCAGCCTCATTAGCCTCCTCGGCCTCATCGGTGTCAACAAACTTCTTCCTTGGCGAACACCCAAAACCCTACCATCTTAATGTGACATCAACCATTGTATCAAGCTGAAACCGGGCAGCCGACCCATAGTTCAAGGGGTCTATCGGATGAGCAATCACGAGCTGAACGAGCTGAAAAAGTAGCTCAATGAGATGCTCTGTCAGGGGTTCATCCACCCATCCACGTCACCATGCGCCACACCATTACTGTTCATAAAACAGAAATCAAACAAAATGTGAGTGTGCATGGACTACCGGGTGATGAACAAAGCTACCATCAAGATTCGCTACCCTCTTTTCCAAGCCAATGAACCTCTGGTCCAACTCCAAGGGGCACAAGTTTTCACCAAAATCGACCTACGCAACAGCTATCACCAGATCCGCGCGACAAATGCTGACATTGAGAAAAGAGCATTCCAACACGCTACAGGAAATTTGAGTTCAAGGTCATGTTGTGTGGACTTACAACTGTCCCGACGATGTTCGTGGCGGTAATGAACAGCATTTTCCACCCATATCTCAACGGTTTTATCGTGGTGTACCTCGATGACATCCTCGTGTAAGTGCGTACTCCCGAGGAGCACAATGGACATTCTTGAAAAGCTCTCAAAGTTTTACAACCGATTTTTTTTTAACTCTCGAAGACTTTCGAGTTTTTCTTGGATTCTGCAACTACTACCGGCATTTGGTATGGGATTACGCCCGAGTGTGAGTGCCTCTCTCTGACCTCACTCGAAAAAAAAATGAGTGACAGTGGGAAGACGACGAACAATAATTGTTCAACGCTTTGCAGAACGTTCTAACCTCGTCGCCAGCCCTACAATTAGCCAATCCAATGGTAGACTACGTCATGGTTACGGATGCTTCAGAACAAGCCATCAGCGCGGTCCTCCTATTGGAAAAGGGCCATCTGGCTCAATTTCAGGTCCACAGGAGCAAGTTCCACGAATCTACCAGATGCCTACTCCGATCTTCAATCCGTCTTCACCAAATTGTTTATGGTCAAGGTTTTAGGCCAATCCAACGGTCGGATTGAGAGATATGAATTTTCAAAGTTTTCAGGGTCATCGACCGCCGGTGTCTGGGTGACCATCGGCGATGGCTCCATACCTTAGCCTAAAGAAAGAAAAAGGCAAGAGGTCCAGGGTCAAGACCTGATGGGAGAAGTATCCAAAAAGGTCCTAGAGTCTTGGGTTGCCTTGTCAGAGTGTGCTGACTAGGAAAAAGGTATCTCTCCTTACTTTTAAGGTCTGGTGAGATCCTTGTGTGCTAGCCATGGACACATGGCAATTCTCCATGGGATTGTGGGTTATGTGACCACTCGGAGTGTGCCATGAGAGCATTTTCTAGCTCTCTAGGTCGTGTGTGAGTGGTCAGCCTGATTGCTAGGCCGATTTCCTCTCTTGTGTGAGATTATGGACTCTAGTGTGTGAGCCTTAGCCTCCATGGCTGAGTGGTGTGGCTTGTGAGAGGGCTAACTTGCCCAAGCTCTAGCTCTAAATGTAATCCATCATTTTGAGTGAATCAACAACCATTCTTCAGCACAAGTGATGCCCTTTCAGTCCCACATGTTTGCTGCTCCAAGGCTCCCTCTCTTCTCCGGTGCCAACACCTCCTATTGGACCATAGCAACTTGGAGCAACCCGTCGCATACATGTCAAGAAGACAACGTGGACCGGAACTCAACTCCTCCTCATGAGAAGGAGAATCTAGCGGTCATACATGCATTGAAGACATAACGATGCTATCTTGAATGCCGCCGATGCATCGTGCATAGCTACCATCATGCCTTGAAATATATGAGGACGCAGCCGAACCTCAGTCAACGCCAAATCCGATGGATGGAGTTCCTCGAATCCGGGTTTGACTACGATATTGAGTGTCGGCCACGCAAAATCAATCCGACAAACGCGCTCAGCCGCCGACCAGACTTGATGGCTGAGGCAGCAACAGTACAACTATAGTGAGATCCGTATCTCAAGCAATTGAGCACATGAGACTATGACCAGCACGTCGCATACGAGAAGGCGAAATTGTGGTAAGACACACCCTATAGTCGGTGAAGATTCACTCGCCAGGTGGTCGTTCCCCTGAGCGATAAACTCCGCCGCATGCTGCCCAAAGAATGCCACGACACTGGTTCAGGTGGACACTTCAGAGACAACAAGACGCTAAAGAAGCAGGTGAAACACTATTGGTGGGACAAGATGCAATCCAACGTGGCCAACTTCTGCAAATCCTACAACACGTGTTAGCGACAAAAGTCCCGTCGCACGCGACCACCCAGACTTCTGCAACCGCTTCCATTGTGAAAAAACCGTGGACCGACATCTCCATGAACTTCTTCATCTGACTACCAACAACACCCCAGGGATATGACGTGAGAAAGTGCGTAGAAGCTTCCTAGCAACACAGCCGCTGACCGGGCGTCAGTGCCTGATCAGACGGTGACGACAGTCATAGGTCGTACACAAAACGGCAAGGGTTTGGCTAGGAGACACAAGGCACAGTGTCAGAATGCTTCAACATAGCATATGCAGAGAGAAATGAAAAATGACAGGTCCAAGGCATAAATACGTGCCGCGGCGCACGGCGGGTGTCGCACGCGGCAGTCCAAGAGCTGTCCTAAAACCGGCCCAAAACCATTGTTTTGGCCGTAACTCTGCGCACACATGTCATAATGGTACGCCGTCTAAACCTAGACGTGCAGAATCAAAAGACATGCATGCATCCATCGACAGACAGTGAGCATACAATGCAAAAACATGCAAATAGGCCTCATGGCCAGTCTGCCAAAAGACCCCTGCAAGATATAAAAGACACAACAGAGAGTCCCGGTGGCATCTGGGGCTCTGGTGCAGTGGTCCGCCAGCTCCAAGCTCGTAGTCCGCCGCCTGTCGTCGCGCCGGTGTCACCAGGGCCGCCCGCCTCAGGGATCTGCACGAGTATGGACACGGCCGAGTGATCACAGTAAACTGTACAGGAACGGCACAAAGCACAACACTCCCCCATGACCCGATGGTACGCATGTCCATACGCGTGCAGCATTGGTACGAACACAATAGTGAGTGACACGAACAAATGAGACGCAGACAAACATCCCACACTCAACCACTCTCACGCACGGGGCTAAGCCCAAGAGAATGAATGGCCACCAGGAACTTTCCGCGAGCAAGTGCCTTCGTCAAGAAGTCGGCACGCTGCGTGTCGGTACCAACCCACATGATGGAGATCACGCGTTGCTCCACCAGATCACGAACGAAGTGATGCTCAACCGTAATGTGCTTTGTGCGAGCATGAAAAACACCAGAGTTCTCCGCAATGGCGAGAGCACATTGGTTGTCGCAACACAGCACAATGGCGGGTACTGACTGCCCAAGCTCAAGAAACAAGCGCTGCAGCCATACTTCCTCAGCAGCCCCTGCGCCCAAAGCAACATACTCTGCCTCTGACGAGCTACGTGCAATGCAGCCCTGCCTCCCGCTTTGCCAAAACAAAGCGGTACCACCGAGCAGAAACACGTAGCCAGAACGACTACGCCCAACAGGGCTCCAAGCCCAGTCACTGTCAGTGTAGCCGTCAAGGACCACCGAACACTGCTGACAAAAGCAGAGTTCGAGGTAAGGCGTGGAGACCACGTACCATACCACTGGCACAACCGCGTGAAGGGCTCTTGCACGTGGAGCCTACGAGAACTGAGTGAGGAGGTTGACGGCGAACGCGATGTCAGGACGCGAGGTGGTGGCCAGGTACATCAGAGATCCGATGAAACGGAGGTACAAGGTCATGTCCACTGTCTCCCCCAGCTGTGTAGGATCATCCACCTTCAGGGCATCCTGGCCATCGAGTGTAAGAGGTGTGGAAGCGGATGGCACTGCACCAAGGAGATCGCTGAAGCGCTCTTCCATGACTCGTGCGTATCCGGCCTCATGCAACAACAGTGTCCGATGTCTGCGATCTCGCACGATCTCCATACCAAGAAACACCGATGCAGGACTGAGGTCCTTCATCCTGTAGGCAGTCTGCAGGACAGTCTTGGCCTCCATCACGGCCTCCAGGGATGGAGACGCAATCAGAAGGTCATCAACATTGACCAGGATGGCGGTGAACCACTCGGGTGTCGGTAGGATGAAGAGCGACGGGTCTGCCTCGCTCTCTACGTATCCTGCGCGAGTCAAGGTGCCAGTGATCTCCTGGTTCCAATACCGTGGAGACTGCTTGAGGCCGTACAAGGACTTGCGCAAGCGCCAGACCTTGGCACCGTCCTCAAAGCTTGGTGGCTGAGTCATGTAGATCTCCTCATCCAGAGAGCCATGGAGGAACGCGTTGTTCACATCCATCTGGTGTAGTTCCCTGTCATGCTGAGCCACTACACCGAACAAAGCTCGAGCTGAGGTCATGCGGCCGACAGGGGCAAAGGTGTCAGTGTAATCAACTCCCTCAATCTGAGAGTATCCCTTGACGACCAAGCGGGCCTTGTAGCGTTCCAGTGAGCCATCCAGCTTTACCTTCTTGTGAAAGACCCACTTGACCTGAATCGCCTTCCTCCCAGGGGAAGGTCGACCAGCTCGTAGACTCTGTGCTCTCAGATAGCACGAAGCTCATCCTCACAAGCAGCTCGCCAGGCATCAGCATCTTGTAATGAGAAAGCCTCCCTCAATGTGCCCGGGTCAGGCGCCATAGAGGGGGAACTCTGCGTGGCAAGTGCACATGCCTCAGTGTCAGGCCTGACGGCCACGAGATCAGCTGCTGCATCACAGGCGATATGGAACTCGCGATTGACCAGGTCGTGCCCTATGGGGCACGCTGGGTGTACCTCTGAAAGCTCAGTGCCGACACTCAGGCCTAAGGCCTTTGTGCCTGGATCACCGCTCGCGATGCTGCGAGAGGAACGCCTGGGTCCGGGACCCGACGCTCGCTGAGCTCCGGAATCCAGTGGTCGAAGGCGNGGGTCAGGCGCCATAGAGGGGGAACTCTGCGTGGCAAGTGCACACGCCTCAGTGTCAGGCCTGACGGCCACGAGATCAGCTGCTGCATCACAGGCGATATGGAACTCGCGATTGACCAGGTCGTGCCCTATGGGGCACGCTGGGTGTACCTCTGAAAGCTCAGTGCCGACACTCAGGCCTAAGGCCTTTGTGCCTGGATCACCGCTCGCGATGCTGCGAGAGGAACGCCTGGGTCCGGGACCCGACGCTCGCTGAGCTCCGGAATCCAGTGGTCAAAGGCGGCCACCGGGCTCACAGGAGTAACCGGAGGTCGAGGGGTGCACCTCAGACTCAGGAACAGGTACAACCACAGGGACAGATACGACCACATCTGGTGTGGGCTGAGACGAGGCAGTCGGAGATACCGTGCAAGGAGATGTGTGTGTGGGGGACACAGAGCTGGGTGTGTTAGCAGGCAAGGCTAGCCCGGACACTGAGACAGGAGTGTCAGCCGACGTAGGGACAGGAGTGGGCTGGACTGGGTGAGACGCCGGAACAGGGGTGCCAGTAGACACAGGTGATGGTGCAGGAGGAGGCGTGAGAGCAGCGGTACCTGTGGGGTGTGAAACAAGTTGAACAGGCGGGATCTCTGGACCGACGGCAATGATAGCCGGATCATCAAGTGCTGGAGACCGAAAGGGGACTCGAGCGGACACATCAGCCTGACGAGGAATGGTCGCTGGCGGAGAAGTCTCCCCCACCCGCCGAGGACTCTCACAGGAAGGGACATGAGCGGCAGAGAGGGTTGTGATCGAAGTCAGATCACGGTATGTGAGTGACTCAAAAAACAACGCGTCACGAGACTCAATGACACGACGGCGAGTGGGATCCCAAAAGCGCCAGGCCTTCGAGCGCGGGGAGATGCCGATGAAGGCACACAAACGACCCCGAGGGGAGACCTTGGACCCCTGCTGATCCTCGGTGTACCACACGGAGGCCAGGGAACCCCAGACACGAGCGAGACGAAGATCAGCACGGTGGCCAAACCAGAGCTCGTACGGTGTAACATGATTCGGAAGCGGACCATGCAGGAGGCGGTTCCAGACCCAAGTCATGTAGGCGAAGCCCTCGAAGGCGAAGGATTCCGGGAGACCGCACTCAGATCGCATGGCGCGAATCGCATCCTCCATGATGCGGTTCCAGCGCTCAGATACACCGTTCTGTTGTGGGGTAGCAGGAGCCGAGACCTGGTGAAAAATGCCGTGCTCAGCAAAGAAGGAGTCCATCTCACCGAGGAACTCGCCGCCGCGATCCGAACGAAAAGTATGTAGCGTGTGGCGAGACTGACGCTCAGCCATCACGAGCCAGAGCCGAACCACAAGGGCGGCGTCGCTCTTTTGACGCAGACTGTAGACCCACCGCATCCGGGTGAAGTCATCAGTCAGCGTCAGAACATACCGGCCCCTCTCGGATAGGGACTCGACCGGGAGAGGACCGAGCAGGTCCAAGTGGACCAACTCGAGAGGCCTCAGTGCTCGGGAATGCGATTCAGGGTAAGTGCACCAGTGCATCTTCCCCTGAGCGCAAAAAAGACAGTCAGTCTTGGGTGGCTTCTCAAAAGAAGCCACGTCAAGACTGAGAGCAGGCTGTGTCTGAATGAGCTTCGACACAGTGTCGGAGCCCACGTGACACAGACGACGGTGAAGCAACCGCTGGTGTTCCGAGGATAGAACACCAGTGACAAAAACGCAACTAGAGGAGGAGGGAGAGCAAGGGGAGGAGGGTCCAGCAATGCGATACAAATCATCTATAACTGAAGCACGTAGGACAATGCTACAGGTGTCGAGAGCAGTCACAGTCGCTGAATCAGCGGTATGCTCAACAGAGAGACCCATCAGAGTGCAGGCACGCACAGACAACAAACTGAGCTGAAGATCAGGTACAAACAGCAGGTCAGAGAGATACAGGGGGCCAGACGGACCATCAAAGCATACAACCCCAACTCCGTGGACCGGCAAGGACCGACCAGAGCCTGTATGAACAGATGGACAGTTGTGACAGGACCAAGTACCACAAAGTCACTACGATGACACGTCATGTGATGGGTGGCACCGGAATCGATGATCCAAGTGCCACCGCAGTCACAACTGGTGGACGTCACTGTAGAACGAGCAATGGAACACTCGGCATCAGAGGGACGCTGAGCCGTCAGTGGGAAGGAACGACGTACATCACGAAGGTGAGACTCATGAATCTTGTCAGTGCAGTCAAGCCCATCATCATCACATGCGGACTGTGCTCCCCCACACATGTCATCACGAGTCACGAGGACGGACGAACAAGCAGTCTGTGACCCACTCGACGACGACAACGCACTCGTGCCTCCCTGAAAGCGAAGCGCCAGAAGATGACGAAGCTCGGCGATGGTGCGGTCGCGTGGGTCTAGATCACTACTGCTCGCTAGTGAGGACGCAGGAACAGCTACAGTCGTGGTCACCGCGCGTCCAGAGGAGTGTGCAAGCGACGTGCCGGACGTAGTGCGAGAAGCATGGGCAGCCTGAAGCCCACGAGTGATGCGCGCCTTGTCAAGCGGCTGCTGGCACTCGGTGTAGCGATGGCCGCCTCCACAGTTATAGCAGTGCACGAAACGACCACTGCTACCACTGGATGATGGCTGCTGCTGACCCGATCCGTGCCTCCTATTCTTCTTCTTCCCCTGGGCGGCTGTTGCAACGCCCTGGGTCTGCGTGGGTGTAGACGGGGTCGAAGAGGAGGAGGAAGATGAGGTTGTGATGGAGGTGGATGAGCGTGACTGCAGGAGGGAAGATGGTGGTGATGCGATGACTGCTGCAGCGAGGGAAGTCTCCTGATGCGCTACTGCTGCCTCGCGGGCCAATGTCACCTGGAGGAAAAGCTGATGCGCCAAAGGGAGCAGCTGCAGAGTGGCTAAGAAAGGCTCGAGGGTAGCGTCGCTGTACCGTGTGAAGATGTCGGTGTACTCCATGCGAAATCCGAGCATGATCGTGCGAAGCGCCCACAGTTGTGTGCCCCCTGAGGTCCCCAGACGCGTGTAGATATGCATGGCGCATCGCCACTAATCCGCCGCAGGCGCCGTCGGCCCCTGACGGAGCGAGTGAAAAGCACGAATATGTGACTCACGCGTGGCGTGCGTCTCTGCGGCCAGTACGGACAACGCCGGATCCCAGCCTCCACGAGGATCGGCTCCGGTGCCTGTGCCAGCCTCGTCGAGGAAGGGGCGAAAGTCGACAACAGTCTCGCATGGCATGGCATAGAGAAGTCCGCGCATGGCCCGGGCTGCTTTCATCGCCTGTGCTGGATCTATAGACTGGCATGGGCTGTGGTAGTAAGGCCACACTCCCTCGGAAGTGGCCCACACCTGAAACAGGATCTCCAAGCAGTCGAAGCCATCCTCGCTGATGTATCGTGGAGGTGGTGCCTCAAAGTCCTTTGGCTGCCGCTCCGTGGGGAGAGCAACCGCAGGCTGAGGAGGGCGAGAGACGGGAAAAACTCCTGGGAGAGGGTGATCAGCGGGGAAGTCAGGTGACGGTCGTATCGGGGACACGGGTGGAGGTCGGGCACTCGTCTGCAGCTGACGGAGGCACTCCTGTAAAAGACGAATCTCCTGCTCCTGGGAGTCATCCTCGAAGCCTGGCATGAATGGCTCGTCGTCAAGGAGGTCAGCAGGTGGTGGAGAAAGCACAGCAGGAGGTGAAGCAGGTGGAGCACCTGTCACGGGCACCTGGGCCGAGTGCTGGGTAGAGGCCGCAACGCCGGTAGCTCCCTCAGAAATCCGCGAAGGAGCCGTGGACTGAGCACGCAGAAGCTCAGTCAGCGTGCGGATCACGTCAATCTACTCTCGCTACAGACGACGCAGCTCATCCTGCTGGCTACGCAGGTCCGCAATGGCATGCGAGCGAGGGCTCAATACCCCTAAAGAAGAGGGGGAGGGATCACCTGGCCCCTTGTCCATGTCGTCGGGCGAACTCATGTCGCTGCTCACTATGGGACGACAGGTCAAGTTTATCGTATTTCAAAACCGTATGCGTTTCTCGAGGACTTGAAACGCTGGCAACTATTGACTTTCCGGGTGAAAAATTGGCTAAGTGTAATGCTGACGTCAGCAAGTGGTTGCTGATGTCAGCACGACCTGATGACGTCAGCAATCAACAATGCTGATGTCAGCTCGTCCCCTCCTTCTCCCTTTTTTTTGTCAGGGTTCTGCGCGAGTGTGGAGCCGCTTCGCGGTGGCGCGCGACAGCTCTGCGGAAGCTGCGTAGCAGCTGTGCTATCAGCTGCAGCAGCAGCTGCGTCACTGCGTGTGCAGCGATGGCAGCAGCGGCTGCGCTGCTCCTGCTGCTGCTCCTGCTGCTGCTGCTGCGCACTACGGCTGCTGCTGCGCGTTGCAGCTACTACTGGCTGCCGCCGCCGCGCGCTGTTGCTGTTGCCACTGCTGCGCTGCTGCTGTTGCTACTGCCGCTACTGCTCTGTTGTGGCCACCGCGACTACCGCTCCTGCTGCTGTGCTGCTACCGCCGCTGCCGCTGCTGCGCTGCTACTGCCGACGCTGCTGCTGCGCTGTTGTTGCTCTCGCTACTGCCATGCTGCTGCTGCGGCCGCTGCTGCCGCCTCTGCTGCTGCTGCTCTGCTGCTGCGGCTGTGGGAGGGCGGCTGCACGCACTGCTGCCGCCATGCACTTCTGCGTGGCGGTACACGTCGTTGCTGCTGCTTCTGCAGTTGCGATCTCACGTGGTGGGTGGAGTGCATTGACAGCGACCGGCCGTCTCCAACAGACCCCAGGAACTCTGCTGTAGTGGTGATTCTCACTGCTGCTACTCTGCTGCGTCTCTGCTACGCAGCTCAGTGAGAACTGTCTCACTGCTTTGATACCTTGAGAAAGTGCGTAGAAGCTTCCTAGCAACACAGCCGCTGACCGGGCGTCAGTGCCTGATCAGACGGTGACGACAGTCACAGGTCGTACACACAACGGCAAGGGTTTGGCTAGGAGACACAAGGCACAGTGTCAGAATGCTTCAATACAGCATATGCAGAGAGAAAT
>SZWC01002290.1:182466-192933 GCA_023375785.1 Penium margaritaceum
GGGTTGGGGGCGATGAATGGGGCCCAGAAGAGCAGGATGCACTCCCACGTGCATGGCCTGGAGAATCGTCGGTGGAAATGTAAGGGCCTATTTTTTCTTGAAACCTTCTTTGAATTTTAGTGCTCGAGTCGTCAGCACTCAAAGCTGTGCTAGCAAACAGAAAATGCGAACGGGATTGTAGTGCAGGTGACTACGATTTCGCCAGAGATGTGGACGATTCTATCCCACATTTCAATACCTTTGGAAGCGATACGAAAAATCTTACATCTCTAGGCTTTCGTGCAATAGTCAACATCTGGCGTGAACGAATCCATTTTGAGGTTCCATCGATAGCTCAGTCACAATGCCATCGTGAAGCACATCCAACCAACTGTTTTCTGAACTGACGAGTGCCACCGGAAACCGAACCCCCATCGCGAAGCAGCATTTTCTGCTTTTCTCCTGCGTGTCGGAAACGACATTGAGTTTTTAACCGCCAAGCAAGCTTCAGCGCAACGATGATACAAAAACCTGAAAAGTAGCATTCGAGACACTAGAGTAATGGAACCCTCTTCGGATACACCGACCACAAGTGCTGAACAACTTAGGCACGTGTATAACGCGTCATAGCTAGAATGACTGATTCATACGCGATTCAACCGGCACGTGAACAGCTACATCTCACTACGCAACAGGTACAAACTTGCCCGGCCAATGTTGACAAAACAGTGTACACCCTATTTCACGGCTGGATATGTAAGAGGTTCTGAATAGAAGGCAATTGTAAACTATTTCTTTGAAAAAGGGAAACTTCAACCAGTTGGAATTACTTTCATATGTACTTTGATATCAATTGGGCGGAAAATTCAATAAAATAGACAACAATCTGACGAAACTCTTCCATTTCTTACTTCTTAATTTTTCAAATAGTTCAACCCATGTGTCTTCTTGATGCTAGTGGCGAATTGAAGAAACCTCGCCTACAAGTCGCAAAATTTCGAGAATATCCGAGGATCACCTTCACAAACATCGGGCATCATTGCAAAAATTCCAAAAATAATTGCAAATTTTATTTTTTTCATACTACCGTCGAGCATTTTGCAAGGTCGTTGAACTTGCACATAAACTTTAAAACAGGACATCAACTTTCAATGAACTTCCTAAACTTCCCACATGTTGGCATGAAGATGAAGAATTCAACAAGTGTTGACGTGTAACTTTAACAAATTATCCACAAGAAGACATCAAAGGCTCACGTACGTGATGGATGTAGTTGAGAAACTCTTTGGAAGCTTCCTAAGCCTGCTGGAAAAAACAAGGCGGCACTTTCCAATGTCATTTCCCTGACGTACATGAGTGCATAAAACTCACTGAGTAGCCATTTCTCTGTCATTATTCACCGTGTGCTTGTGACCATACAAGTGACCCCTTCACTAGACCCACGTTCACACTATAGCTTGCAATCGACACTGATGGAGTTAACTGATTCCGACATAGTGGATTTGTTTGAGGTCACCACTGCTGAGGTGTTTCTGCCGCCCATGAGAGACATATCCATCATGATCGTGCAAAGCGCATATAATTGGAGCAAGATTTCAGTGCCAGCAGTAGGTTTTGTTGGTCAACATGTGGAGAAATAATTGTCAAAATGCAACACAGACGTAGAGTCGCTGAAATGCAGCCCAACATACGGTTGTGGATGATGTCAATGTTGTTTTTCCTTGCATGTAGGATTTTTTGCCTTTGGTTGCTGTCCAGTTGCTAATCTTAAGGGGCCATCCACCCGAGTTCTTTCGGAGCATGAGTTTGCTGCTACAAGCTCATTCCTGATAGGTTGGGCTCAGCCACTCAGGTGGCGACAAGACCACATGTAAGTACCTCGCATGCGTGGTCACTTCGAATGGGGTTAACACCCCACTTGATGTCCTCTCTCTCTTGACTTTGCCTGTTCTGAGTAGAAATTTGCATCCATGGCGTGTTGAAAGTCTTACAAGGATGGAGTCTTCGTCACACCTCTCCCTCACACCTCTGTCTTACTCACCCACCTAGTGATGTCAGAGAAAGGGTGAAGGCTGCTCCCGTACCACCCTCTGTCTAGTGACCAAGATTGGTGAAGGACTTCTGGCACTCTTTCCATGGCCCCACCCCCTTTCCGCATCTCATCACAAAGGAGGTAGGAGTCTGCTGACTTACAAATGTGCGTTACCAACTTGGCAGGGCAATATTGCATACCATCCACCAAGACACCTGACTTCCTTTGAATTCCGACCCCGCTCGTCGCCTTTAATTGTAACAGTACCAAAAAATAACGTTGTAATAGCAATAGCGAGAGGAGCGGGCATCAACATCCACCTTGGTAGGCCTCTCGTTTGTTTTGAGAGTTTCCTTTATGCTACAATCCCCCCATCTCCGTCTTTACTAGCGGCTGTGATGCCTTCCAAGGCCCTTAGATATATGATTCTTTAGCATGCAATCCCATCCCACTCTTGGATCGAGCTGCATGTAGCCATGGCAGCAACATTCGACGAGCTAGAGCAAAAGCACTGGTAGGTGTTTGGACAGTGGCAACAACAAGCTTGGGCAGGATAAATCTCGGCCCTGCAAACATGTTGATGTGCTTATCCGTTTATGCAAGCAACTAGAGGAGTACAGATTGTCTGTGTTGCATTAGCAGTGGTCTGATGTGGGTGTGATATCCTCAGCTACCATGGCCATAGCATCAGGATCCAAGTATTGTAACCTAGAGCAATGGATAGCGAAAACCTTTGTTGGTTCATTACGGAAACAAGAGATGGAAAAATTATTACCGTGGTTGCTTTCCTTGAAGGTCTAACTTGTCACATCAATAGTAGGAGCATCAACGGTGGTAACAACAGAATCAATAGTACCGAAAACTATAACAAAAACTACAAGAGAAAAACTTGTAGTATAGCAGTGATAGAATTCTTTGTTTCAAAAGCTTCGGCTGTTGTTTACATGTCATCCTTGCACCTCAGCCCTTGACTGAGCTAGTGCCCACATCGTCGACGGAAATACATGAGCAAGCAAGTGAGTGTTGCAGACATGCTCGTCTCAGAAGAGGACGTACCATCACATATGCTGACGGTGGAAGAACACCGGCTATGTCATACAACAGTAAGCCCTCCCGCTTCCCTCAGGGACCATGGACGCCAACAGCACAAGCAAACCGGCTATGTTTATGCAATAGCTACCCCACACATTGATTTCAACGATTAACTTGAAGCATGATAACTTTGATGGTGTTCTTGCAGTTGCATAATTATTTAGGAGGTTCTTTTGAAGTAGAAAAAAAGGGATGGTAGTCGCTTAAAATATGAGAAAAGCGTCCGTCCGTCGAATGATCAAAAGTTGTACATATCTGACGCGCACGCGCACGTAAACAAGCACACATGGCATGCCAAATACGTGGTCCAAAACAATCTTCTGTATCAAAACCAAATGAAAAGATGTCGCATCGAGTGTGAACATCACTTATGGAGACACGAATACATGTGATATTGTCCAGCAAGGCAGGCATGGATGGTGGGGATCTTTAAATTCAAAGAATGAGCTTTTATTATTGATTAGATGATACTTTTAAATTCAATGAAAGTTTTTTCTTGACAAATTTCAACAATGGAACAATACCTTAACATCAAAATCAAAGTTTATTAGGGTATACCATTGGTGCCACCATCTTCATCTCAATTTTGAGATATCTCTACGTCATAGCCTGCCCTGTTTGAGGCAAACTCTGTTCTCCATGCTACCATGTGTGCTGATTCTTCCGCACCTGTGTCAGCTACAGGCACGACCCTAGTCCTTGCGGCCGCGTTTGACTTAGCAGCACTAGTGGCCTCCACCTTTGCAGCCAGAGCACAAGCTATAGGAGCCCCAGTTTGCATAGGAGCAATGTGTGCCATTGATTCGTCATAATTGTAGTGTCCTTCGGGCGGTTTCCACCCGGTTCTCTGCCAAAGACAACGCCATAGCATCAACAATAGCCATAGCAGCGACAGTTGTGGCTTCTTCTGACACTTTTTTTTTTGCATCTCGATAGCCCAAGAAAGGTCCTCCGCCACAGCTTTATTGACAACAGAACATATTCTCTCCCTCATCATCACTATAGCTGCCATCTTACCACTCATTGCTGCACCCTGGTGATCTCCTATGCATAAAACATTGTGATTATGGCTTCATCTACAACCACTGCCCTTCCCCCTATTTTCTTCTTTTTTTGCAAGGGCTGATGAGTCACAAACTGTCTATCCTCTTGCTTTCTTTCCTGTCTGTCTACCTGTATGCCCTTGTGCTCTCCCAGGATTTCTTTTTGTCTGACTTTTGCACTACAGAGTTATTTTAGCTAGGATGGGCACGAGGAAAAAAAATATTTGTAATGCAAATATTTGGATGAATAGATAGATATTTGAATATCAGATATTTCCTACAGATGAAAACCGGAAGGACACAAAATTGTATTCAAGTAAAAAAATAGGAAAAAAACAATCAAAGGATTCAAATGCACGAATACAAGGGAATAGACCCTTGAGTGTCCAACGAACATAGCCGGTCACTTACGGAAGCAGGATATTGTACGTGCTTCCGAGACAAGATGTCCGCCTCCTATGTGGAGACTTTGCACACTCTCTACAACTGGATTGACGTGCCTGAGCTGGAGGCCCTGGAATATTTGGAAGAGAAGGAGGAGAAGTAGAAGAAGGCTAGCCTAGGAATAGAAGGATGGGAAAAAGAGGTAGGAATAGATAGTGGCAGAGGGGAAGAAAATGCGGGACATTGTGCATTCATCTCATGTTCCTGTTTGGAAATGTTCTAATTCTTCTCTCCCAACATGTAAAAACATGTCTCGCCCATGTCAAAATTGTGTACATGTTTACTGTTACTTGTCTGTATTATTGTACTACTTGTCTTGTTTGTGTTTTCCTGTCCAAAGATACAAATACACAGGTGTATTCATCATTATTCAACTCAACATTTTCATAATGAATGTGATTGCAGCGTCTGGAATATTCTTATGAATAGAAATGGGTTTTTAATATTCATCGGGCACTTCAAGGAGTCAGGGCTCATGTTTCAAGGATCCAGAGTGTGTATAAGTTTGTATTTTCTAGATTCTAGTTCAAGTTTAGCTTAGAGAATTTCCCTTGGCCAGACTTGAGGCAAGAGGAGTGTCATGAACAGAAATCCATTACGTCACTCCTCGTCCTTTCATGTTTTGAGAGGAGGGAGGGGCGTTCCCGCTCCCTCTCTCTACAGCAGAAAGGGCCGATGGCCCTAGAGGAAGAGGGAGGATTTTTTCCCTCCTTTCTCCCTTACGCAAAGAAGATGCATTTCCCCCTTCTCTCGCTTACTGAGGGGACCGACGGCCCCAGAGGAGAGGGATTGGAATTCCTACACCTCGCATCCCTTGTGGGTGGTATCAATGATCCTACGGGAAGAGGTCGGGTGTGTCCCTCTCCCACTCTCCTTCGCTCAAGGGGCATCAACCCCAGAGTAGGAGAGGGAGGGTTCTTGTCTTCCTCCCCTCCTAACCCATGGCATAGAATTCACAATCGAGGATGACCAGAGATAAGAGGAAGCTTCCTTCCTCCTTCTACCCTCTTGTTCAAAGAAAATGCATATTTGGCGTAGAAAAATGGCTATGACTGATTTTTTGCTTTTTTCTTGAATCTTGTTGACCGGAAAGAAGTCCATCTGGCAGGTTCTTGCCAGCTGAAATGTTGTGGATTCAAGGTCACAAAACTCATGATCATTTTCTAGGCACCTGAAGAATTTCCAACAGTAAAGTAGACAATATCTCTGTTTGAACCTTGTTTTGACCCCTGCAAAAAGTGGGACGGAGCTCATTTTGTGCTCTAGAGTGTTTTCATTAGCCATGAAGTATTATTGAATTTACATTTTGCTGAAAATGGACATTGATGAAAGATTTCCCAATAGAAGGAAAATTGATTACTTTCCCAACTCATCACTGAGTGCTTTCCATGGATGAAATATTTCCTGATGTAAAGAGAATTGGCATTCAGAATGCAGCAAATTCCTGAATTTCAAAATCTCATGTGTAGATTTTTCTTTGGGGTAATTTCATGCACAAATTACGTGGGTATAAACCATGTGGCAACACAGGTTTTCATTACACTTTGAACACTTTTTTTGACTGCATGGCCAATGTGTTGACTCTACCTTTTATTCTTAGTGGTTCACACGATTAACACGGCTGTCATTTACAAACAAGAGAAAATTGGTGCTTTTAGATACAATGCATATGAGTAAGTACCCTTTCAACGCAAGTGCTGATTGCACTATATTTGTGCGTGCCAAAAAAAGGTGCAACCAGGATCTAGAGATCCATGGTCCCGATCTGCGAACACACGGATACGGTTCGACCTGCAATTCCGGATATAGCGAGCCGATCCGAACCATGATGTATATTGGTGTATATCGACTCCTTGCCTTGGTGGTGGGGGGGGGGGGGGGGGGGGGGGAGAAGCCAGTCTGTTTGCATCGATCGATCAGACCACGTCATCTGCGGATCCATACCTGGGTCCGGAAGGATACACTATATGCGGCTCTCACTCGCACACCCGCGGACGATGTGGTGGAATATTGTGGATATTCCACCAGATGTGTGGTTCAAATCCGTCATGTTGTCATTGTTAAGGGGTGTTGGGTCCCCTAATGGTGATGAATAGTCAAAAAGTCTAATGTGCCTTTCTGATTTTGAAAGTTTAAGTGGCGATCCATCATGCATGTACAAGCAGCTTCATACCTATGTGGCTGTGATGGGAATCATGTCAGATGTGACATGGAGGTGGTCATGCTCTTATTCAACGGTAAGTCGTTTATAAAGATTTTTCCAGAAACTGGAATGGTTTACGAATGGACACTGGTCTGAAGCATGTTGTGACGTGAATAAGCTGATAATCGTGCAACGATGCGCGATATTCGTGCATCAAACCTAGCCACAATATGAGAGAAAATGCACATGGCAGCACATTCCAGCTCAACCAATCAACAATTGAGATGTACATAGCATGAACGGATAGGGGTTTGAATGGGCAAACCGTACCGCTGGCATGCCACAGGCGTGTTCTAGGTGTTCCGCAAGCGTGTTGGACAAAGGTGCGAGGGTTTTATCAGTTTAAGATGAGGCACTGCTAAAACATGCATAGTGAATTGTACTGTACTCATTCTATGCACTTTGAATGGTAAACCAAACATATACTGTTTCCGAGGGCAGTAGGGTATCGGTACCCGATGGGTGGAATCTGCAGTCCCATTGGTCAGTGTGCCTTCCAGTTTTCCGTTGTTGTCATTCGCACCCACTTTTTTGACTAATTTCTCCATCCACAGATGGAAGATAATGCTCCAGCCAAGGATGTAGCTGTCGGTTCAACTTCTCTTGGTGATGACAACCGCGGGGACGGGACAACCGTGGGTGAAAAACGAAAGGCAGATGATAACATAGCCATCTGGACTGTCTTCACAAAGACAGACGGCCCCGCGGGTGAACCTCACGTGTACTACAACCTCTGTCCGGCTAACTGCTCAGCAAGCAATAAATCCTGTGGGATCACAGGCAACATGTGGAAGCACATGCGGCTGAAGCATAATGCCACGTGGAAGAAGGTGAAGGAGGATACGGCGGCAGCGAATCTATGGGGCTGCCACCATCCAAGCCGTCATTGTGCTTGCTAATGTGCAGGGCGTCAACCAGGAGAAAAAAGGAGATTGTCTACATTGTTGCGGTGGTGGGGCAAGTGTTCAACAAGAAGTGCTTCGTATCCTGCATCTGGAAGGACGTCATTGACAAGAACTGCTCCTTCCTTGCCATCGAGTCGTGCTGGCTACAGCAGGCCCTGCTTCGCGTAAATCCTTCCGTGGTCTTGCCTGGATACATGACAATCTTGTGCCTAATTGTCATTGCAGCTGCGGCGTTCCTAGCACGGGTCAAGAAGATGCTGCCAGAGATAAATTCAGCAATAAGCTTCACCACAGACGGGTGGAAAGGAGATAGCAACATGAAGTACTTGGGGGTCACTGCTCCCTGGATGAGTGACTGGAAGATTAAGATGATGACCTTGTGTTTTCCACCCATCCTGGAAAGTCCAACTAATACAAGGCTGTTTGAGGTTTTTTATGATGTGTTGAAGTCTTGGGGGCTGTGGGACAAAGTCTTTTGCCTGACATTCAACAAGGAAAGCAGCAACAGTAGTATGATTAACAAGTTCATCATCCCCGAGGTTGAATGCATCTGTGAGAAGGCTGGGCACATCAAGTGCCTCGGCCATGTCATGAATCTTGTTGTGAATGACCTGCTCAGTTGGCCTGCTGCCACAGAAATCATCGCAAAGGCACATAACATCACTGTATTCACAAAAAGAAGCTCACCGCGTGAACATTTGCTGATCAACCGTACCACAGCTGCGGGTCTGATATGACAGAGCCTCCATCTGAATACAGAGACTCACTGGAACACCACGCTGGACATGATGACGTGAGGGTTGCATCTGAAGTCTGTTTGGCCTGGCCAGAAGGATGAGTATGGCAGGGATGGTGAGGCCTTGAAGCCCAACACAGACCAGTGGACACTGCTTGCTCTCCTTATGTTCATCTTGCAACCCTTCAAGGCCTAAAGGGTACTTGCCAGTGGCATATTGCCATGGTTCTCAGAAACGGTCATATCTCCGCCATTTCTCCATGGAATGATGCAATGCTTGGTGCATTTCAAAGCTGTGAAGATGGAATACGTGATCTTTTTAGGTTGATCTCACACAGGTTTTCCTCTAGGTTCCAAATCCAAATTCAGATTACACATTCAAGGAAGCATTCAGCCGTGATTAGTGCCCTGGCCATTGTCCAACTTACACGATTGCTTGCATGTATGAACCTCCATACACGACTCCTGAAGTTGAGGAGCCGCTTATGATGGAAACTTGGCAGCCCTCAGGGAGGTGATCAGGCTCACTAAGAGCCGCCTAAGCAGGACCAACTGTTTGTGAGAGGGAGTTGCAGGTTGCACAGACAGAAATTACGGAAGCAAATGTAGGTCTGCAGAGAACGCGAATGTCTGAATCAACTCTTGAGTAAGAAATTACATTAGCACAGCTTTTAACAAGCCTAAGTATGCCTCATTTGGCACATGGAGCTGGAAGAACCACTCTGTCAAAGTTCATCTCCTAGCACACTCCTAGCCTAGCAGGATGAGCGGCAGTCACACTCTCACACAAGAGAATTACCATCTCTGCCATGTGCACAACCAATAATCTTTGTGGGGACCCTCCTTGAAGCTCCCTGAAGGCCCTCCTGCCGCCTTTCTACCTTGAAGGCCGCTCCAAACCTCCTTGGCCAATAATTGTGGCCGTCATTGGTGCTGGTAGTGCAGGAGCCATCACTTGAACCGGACCCATCGCCACCAAAGCTTGAAAATCCATATCTCCCTCAAACGGACTCCAAATCGAGTTCCGTAAAGTGCTACAGAACCAGCAAAACATCCTCTATTCACTTTGGTAACCTGATGATATTTGTCGAGCAAGCCACTTTGGTCACTTTTTTTGGCACCCCATATCCAACATTCTCCCACTTTGCGAGAATAAAAATCACACAAGTCCACACTGTCCCCTCAGCTGCTGAAAGCGGTGTGCTGCCAGCAGCTTGGTCAGGAAGTCTGCCAGCATCATGCTTGAAGGGCGGAACTTGATCTGCACCACCTTGTTTGCCACGAGTTCGCGGATGAAGTGATATCGCAAGTCAATGTGCTTGGTGCGGGCGTGAAACTCTGCGTTCTTGGTCAGAGCAATGGCGCTCATGTTGTCACAGTACATTGTAGTTGCTGTGGTTTGCTGCTGTCCAAGGCTTGCCAGGAGCTCGCGCAGCCACACGGCTTCCTTTGCTGCTTCACTCAAGGCAATGTACTCAGCTTCAGTGGAGGAGAGGGCGACACACTCTTGCTTCTTGCTCCTCCAACTGATTGCACCTCCCCCGAGTACAAACACGAAGCCGCTGGTCGACCTCCTAGTGTCTAGGTCACCTCCCCAATCTGCGTCACTGTAGCCGATGAGCGGGCAAGTTTTGCGCGAATCCGGGAAAGTTTTGCGCGAATTCGGTTAAGCGCGTGCTGCACTACCTCGACAGTAGCATGCCCGGATTCGCGCAAAACTTGCTGAGCACTCCCACTGCTTGGCTGATGTCGAGGCGCATGCCGACCGCAGCGTACATGAGGCTCCCAACTGCTGCTTGGTACGGCACTGCTTCCATGCGGCTGCTCTCTTGCATGCCGCGGGGAGTCTGCGTCATGCTCAGCTTTGCTCCCACTTCGAGTGGTGTCGCTGCTTTGCGCGCTCCTGCCATGTTGAAGCGCTTGACGATGTCGCTCACGTACGTGCTCTGCGACAACTCCAAAGTCTGCTGCTGCCGGTCGCGCTTGACCTGAAGGCCAAGGTAGTAACTGAGCTCTCCCATGTCTTTCATGTC
>SZWC01002290.1:203334-215884 GCA_023375785.1 Penium margaritaceum
AATGTCTGAATCGACTCTTGAGTGAGAAAGTACATTAGCACAGCTTTCTAACAAGCCTAAGTACGCCTCATTTGGCACATGGAGCTGGAAGAACCACTCTGTCAAAGTTCACCTCCTAGCACACTCCTAGCCTAGCGGGATGAGCGGCAGTCACACTCTCACACAAGAGAATTACCATCCCTGCCATGTGCACAACCAATAATCTTGGTGGGGACCTTCCTTGAAGCTCCTTGAAGGTCCTCCTGCCGCCTTTCTACCCTGAAGGCCGCTCCAAACCTCCTTGGCCAATGATTGTGGCCGTCATTGGTGCTGGTAGTGCAGGAGCCATCACTTGAGCCGGACCCATCGCCACCAAACCTTGAAAATCCATATCTCCCTCAAACGGACTCCGAATCAAGTTCCATAAAGTGCTACAGAACCAGCAAAACATCTTCTTTTGTGACCTGATGATTTTTATCAAGCAACCCACTTTGGTCACTTTTTTTGGCACCCCATATCCAACATTCTCCCACTTTGCGAGAATAAAAATCACACAAGTCCACACTGTCCCCTCTGCTACTGAGAGCGTTGTGCTGCCAGCAGCTTGGTCAGGAAGTCTGCCAGCATCATGCTTGAAGGGCAGAACTTGATTTGCACCACCTTCTTTGCCACGAGTTCGCGGATGAAGTGATATCGCAAGTCAATGTGCTTGGTACGGGCGTGAAACTCTGCGTTCTTGGTCAGAGCAATGGCGCTCATGTTGTCACAGTAGATTGTAGTTGCTGTTGTTTGCTGCTGTCCAAGGCTTGCCAGGAGCTCACGCAGCCACACGGCTTCCTTTGCTGCTTCACTCAAGGCGATGTACTCAGCTTCGGTGGAGGAGAGGGCGACGCACTCTTGCTTCTTGCTCCTCCAACTGATTGCACCTCCGCCGAGTACAAACATAAACCCACTGGTCGACCTCCTAGTGTCCAGGTCACCTCCCCAATCTGCGTCACTGTAGCCGATGAGGATGGGACTGTTGTTGCCATTGAAGGTGAGGCAAAGGCTGCTGCTACTGTCGAGGTAGCGCAGCACGCGCTTAACCGCCTCCCTATGCGGCATGCCCGGATTCGCGCAAAACTTGCTGAGCACTCCCACTGCTTGGCTGATGTCGAGGCGCGTGCCAACTGCAGCGTACATGAGGCTCCCAACTGCTGCTTGGTACGGCACTGCTTCCATGCGGCTGCTCTCTTGCATGCCGTGGGGATTCTGCATCATGCTCAGCTTCGCTCCCACTTCGAGTGGTGTCGCTGCTTTGCGCGCTCCTGCCATGTTGAAGCGCTTGACGATGTCGCTCAGGTATGTGCTCTGCGACAACTCCAAAGTCTGCTGCTGCCAGTCGCGCTTGACCTGAAGACCAAGGTAGTAACTAAGCTCTCCCATGTCTTTCATGCCAAACCTGGCAGTAAGGGACTGCTTCACATCGTCCAAAAGAGACTTGGAGTCAGATGCAATGAGCAGATCATCAACATAGAGCAAGATGATGATCTGGTTTGCCTCTTGTGTGCGCCCATAGACAGCATGGTCTGCTTCACTACGCACAAAGCCAAGGTCAGCTAGCTGCTCATCCATCTTGTGGTACCATGCTCGCGGGGCTTGCTTCAGGCCGTAGAGGGCCTTCACAAGCTTGCACACCAAACCTTCCTTCCCTTCCACAACATACCCCTCTGGCTGCTCCATGTACACATCCTCCTCAAGGTCACCATTCAGAAATGCACACGTCACATCCATTTGGTGCACCTCCCAGTCCATAGCAGCAGCAAGAGCTAGGATTGCTCGGATGGATGGGAACTTAGCGACAGGTGCAAATGTCTCATTGTAATCCACACCCTCCATCTGCGCATACCCCTTTGCAACCAGTCGTGCTTTATACCTGAGAATCTTACCATCCGCACCACGCTTGCGCCAGAAAATCCACCGGCATCTGATCACCCGGCTGCCGTGTGGAGCCTCCTCGAGAGTCCAGGTGCCGTTCTTCATGAGCGCATCATACTCCTCATCTGCTGCGCCACACCAATCTGCCGCCTCAGCGCTGTGCATGGCTTCAGCAAATGTGGCTGGGTCATCGGTGACTGTGAGGAAGAGAAGCTCGAGATCGGAGGACTCCGTTGGTGGTGGAACGGTGCACAAGTTCACCAGCTCCTCCAGCGGCCTCTTTTTGCTTGCGAGGCGCTCGGATCGCCTCAGCGGCTCCCCACTGTCCTTTCCACCTTTGTTGAGGCGTGCGGACCGTCGTGGTAGCTGCTCTACGTTGCTTTGCTGCTCCTCCTCATCAGATTCTGCTGCCAGCTCCTTCTCCTTCTCAGCTCCCTCCACCTCCTTGTCGTTGCCGCTGTCACCGCCATCTTCCGCACCGCCCTCTTCTGCTATCGGTACTTCTCCCACTTCTGGTACAAGTGCGGGAGCAAGCGGAACTGGCAACATAGGGCTTCAAGTCCAGCCCTTCAAGTCCTCTTGAAAGACGACCTCACGGCTGCGGATGATCTTGCGAGCAGCAAGGTTGTAGAGGCGGTATCCCATGGTGTCGTAGCCGAGGAAGGCGGCCTTCACCGACTTTGCGTCCAGCTTGTTACGGCTGCCGGTAGGCACGTGCACGAATGCGCCACACCCGAAGACTTTCAGGTGCGTCACTGTTGGCTTGCGTCCCGTCCACGCCTCCTCCGGTGTCATCAGCGGCATGGCGCGCGTGGGACTCCGGTTTTTCAGGTACACGGCAGTGTTGACCGCTTCCGCCCAGAAGGTTGGTGGGAGCTCTGCGTCTTGGAGCATGCTGCGAAAACGCTCCATGAGTGTGCTGTTCGCACGTTCAGCCACGCCGTTCAGCTGCGGTGTTCCAGGTGGGGTGACCTCGTGCTTGATCCCGCGATGCTTGAGGTAAGTGCGGAAGTCGTTGGAGAGGTACTCTCCTCCGCCATCGGTGCGAAGCACCTTCAACCGCCTGCCACTCTCATTGTGTGCAGCAGCAATCCACACCTTGAAAGCATCAAAGCACTCATTCTTTCCAGCCAATACGGACACCCACGTCTTCCTTGACTTGTCATCAATGAACGTGACAAAGTACAACTTGCCGGAAAAGGACTGTGATGGCATGGGACCGCACAAATCAGAGTGAACGAGTGAGAGAAGCTCAGCCGCCCCCTTCCCTTCCACCGTGAAAGGAGCACGGGCTTGCTTTCCTTCAATGCAGCTCTGACAAGCCCATGCACCTGGCTGCTTCACCCCCTTGAGCTCCAGGCCGCGGACCATCTGCTGCATGGAGATGATGGCGCCAAAGCAGAGGTGACTGAGCCGGCTGTGCCACAGGCCGATGCATGTTTTCCTTCTCTCGCTGCCAACGCTGAGTCGGCTTCCTTCTCCGACGCCACGTAGAGGCGGTAAAGACCATCCTCCTTGTTTGCTTTTGCAAGCACACGGCCTGCACGGGCAGAGATGGTGCAGCCACCATTCTCAAAGGAAACCTGCATGCCTTCGGAGATGAGAGATGAGACAGAGAGGAGGTTAGCTGCCAGCCCCGGAACATGGAGCACCCCCTTCACATGACGTTCCACGTGCTTACCCTCAACAGAAGCACAAAACACAATCTCACCCTCCCCAACCGCCATTTGCACATGGTTGTCCCCCATGTACACCCGACGAGGCTCGATGACGGTGTAGACGACGAACCACTCCCGGCGACACGTCATGTGCCGCGTGGCTTCCAAGTCGATGATCCAGAACAGGACGGTGTTGTCGGAGACATGCAGGACCCGGATGGTTGTCACGAATCCACTCTCCCAATCTGCGGCGTTCGCGGAAGTGTCGGACTATTTTCCCACTCCCACTCCAGCAGCAAGGTCCGCCTTCTTCTTCCGGCATTCGCGTGCCCAATGGCCCGGCTTCTTGCAGTAGTGGCAGTTCCCCTTCTTCTTCCCTCCTCTGCCATTGCCCCTGGTTGGAGCAGCACCACCCCCATGACCAGAGTTGGTGATGAGAGTGACGTCCAGTCCGCTTCGGCCCTCATCTCCCTTGCGCCGCTCCTCCTCAAACAACAGGCTCTCCTCCACATCATTGAGGGAGATCTTGTCGCCAAGCTGGTCCAGGGCAACAATGAGAGGAGTATAGCTGCTAGGAAGACCAGAGAGGATGGTTAGCATGAGCACACGTTCCTTGACAGGGTCCTCAATCGCAGCAAGCTGGTCTGAGAGAGACTTCACCATGTTGATGTAGTCAATCATGGATCCGGACTCATCCATCTTCACATTGTGAAAGCGACGACGCAGCTGCATGTTCATGAGGATTGACTTGGAAGCATAAGTGGACTCAAGATTTTTCCAAAACTCCTTTGGCGTGAGGATGCCACGGACGAGGAGTTGCTGCCGTTCGCCGAGGTGGAGGTAGATGGTTGCGAGGGCGCGGTCACGCTTCTCGCGGTAGGTACGGGCCTTGACAGGGGATAGGGAGCTTTCTTCTGGTTTCTTCTCCTTCTCATCCACCTGGCTCGAGAGACCCTTCTCCATCAGCACCATCTTCATGTTGTTGCTCCAGTTAAAGAAGTTCTTGCCTTCGAACTTGGCGATGTTGACGCCGGCCACCATGGAAGCGGATGTCGCCATGGTAGTGCAACGTTCAGCCCACAAACGGCTCTCTCACACAACAGGGTGCAAGGAATGCCTCAGGGATGAGACAAAGCCTTATTCTAGCTCTGATACCACTGATGGAAACTTGGCAGCCCGCAGCGAGGTGATCAGGCTCACTAAGAGCCGCCTAGGCAGGACCAACTGTTTGTGAGAGGGAGTTGCAGGTTGCACAGACAGAAATTACGGAAGCAAATGTAGGTCCGCAGAGAATGCAAATGTATGAATCGACTCTTGAGTGAGAAATTACATTAGAACAGCTTTATAACAAGCCTAAGTACGCCTCATTTGGCACATGGAGCTGGAAGAACCACTCTGTCAAAGTTCACCTCCAAGCACACTTCTAGCCTAGCGGGATGAGCGGCAGTCACACTCTCACACAAGAGAATTACCATCCTTGCCATGTGCACAACCAATAATCTTGGTGGGGACCTTCCTTGAAGCTTGCTGAAGGTCCTTCTACCGCCTTTCTACCCTGAAGGCCGCTCCAAACCTCCTTGGCCAATAATTGTGGCCGTCATTGGTGCTGGAAGTGCAGGAGCCATCACTTGAACCGGACCCATCGCCACCAAACCTTGAAAATCCATATCTCCCTCAAACGGGCTCTGAATCGAGTTCCGCAAAGTGCTACAGAACCAGCAAAATATCCTCTATTAAATTTTGTGACCTGATGATTTTTATCGAGCAACCCACTTTGGTCACTTTTTTTTTTGGCACCCCATATCCAACAAGAAGCCGACTCAATGTGGGCGGCAAGAAAGGGAAAACACGACATTGGACTGTGGCACCGCCAGCTTTTCCACCTTGGCTTTGGTGCCTTCATCTCCTTGCAGCAGATGGTCTGTGGTCTGGATCTCAAGGGGGTGAAGCAGCCTCGTGCATCGGCTTGTGAGAGTTGCATTGAAGGAAAGCAAGCCCGCTCTCATTTCACGGGGGTAGGGAAGAGAGCAGCTAAGCTTCTCTCACTCGTACAATTTGATTTGTGCAGTCCCATGCCATCAGATTCCTTGTCCGGCAAGTTGTACTTTGTCACGTTCATTGATGACAAGTCGAGGAATATGTGGGTGTCTATCCTGGCTGGAAAGGATGAGTGCTTTGATGCTTTTGATGTGTGAATGGTTGCACAGACTAAGAGTGGCAGGCGGTTGAAGGTGCTTTGCACCGATGGTGGAGGAGAGTACCTCTCTGATGAGTTCCGTGACTTCCTCAAGCATCGCAGGATCAAGCACAAGGCCAACCCACCCGGAACACTGCAGCTGAACGGTGTGGCTGAATGCACAAACTGCACGCTCATGGAGGGTGTTCGCAGTATGTTCCAAGACACGGAGCTCCAGCCGACCTTTTGGACGGAAGCGGTCAACACTGCCATGTACCTGAGTCCCACAAGTGCCGTGTTATTGATGACACCGGAGGAGGCGTGGCCGGGACGCAAGCCAACTATAAGTTGGTCCGTCCCATTATGGGTTGCCAATTCTCCGGAAGTCATGTAGTGCATTGCTCAAAGTTTAGTTTTTTTTGCACACCCACTCGCTGAGTTAGTGTTGTTCATACTTCATGTACCTACGTTTACGTCTGTCGGAAAATTGATCTGTGCCTCCAAAGGGTTCTGGATTTTGGAATGATTCTCAGCTTGTCATCACTCAAAACATGTGGCTTGTTCTGCTTAGCCATGGCGGAACATTGAAACAAAGCCTTCTGCACCTCCCATGTGTTTGCTTCTCCATCAGTGTGTGACCCATTGGTGCACACCGTTCACATACAGCAAACACATACATACCGTACTGCTACATGAAAGTTTGTGGCCGATGAATTAAAGATTCGAAATAAAGAGTGTTGGGGGTAAAGAATTATGACACAAATACAAAATAGGCGGGTTCTATTCCACACAATGACAAATTAATTTGTGCATCCGTGTGTGTTCGACTCTGTCTGTGGCGCATACGTTTGAACTGTCGATTTTGAAATTTCGAACAAAGTCGCATCGTGTCGTGCGTCTCGGTCTTCGCGCGTATGCGCCAAGACCGAGACGCCCAGGAGTGCACGTCAACGTGCGCTCCAGCGTGCGCCGTTACTTACAGCCCGGCTGCACAGCACGATTCACCACTTCCACCCTCGAACACCTCCCTCACAACCGCCAGCTCAGCCCCACCAACTCCGTCACCATGGACTCCACGGATGCTCCCTTCAAGGTGGACATCACCACCTTCTTCCATCCCGTTTCTGCCGAGGAGTACGCGGACCAACTGCAACGCAGCGCGGAGCAGAGCAAGAATCGCCCTGTGCGCCCGAAGCCACCGAAGCGCCGTCCGGGCAGGCCTCCCAAGGTCGTCGACGTCCATGCATTTGCGCGGGGACCCATGCTGCCATCCTCGCATGCGGCTTCCGCCGCTCCTGGCTGTGAGCAGCCCATGGTCCTCGACTTCGGCGACGATGACGAGGAGATGGAGCAGGACCTCGATGAGGTCGGCGACGACAACCACCCTCCATCGTCGGCATCCCCATCCGCAACAACCACCCCCTCCAAGCGCCAGTACCATGACTGGTTTGCGGAGGGCCACATGCGGATCATTCATGCTGCAGTGTCCGATGTGAGGCATGCAACGTACGGCGATGCGCTGCGTTTCTTGCGCACAGCGTATCGCCAGCCTGGCGGGTACTGCCCGTACGACGAGCTCAGTGACGCGGCCATTCGCCGGTGGTACTGCCCGGATTGTCCTCGCGAGCTCCAAGACCGCTACCGCAAGCTCATGGCGAGCAGTCCTGCATCGCCACTGAAGCCGGGCGAGTGTCGCAACAAGCGCAAGCAAGGCGGACGTGGACGGCCAGGCTACTTCGCGAAGCAGCCCGAGCTGAAGGCGAGGATTCTCACCACCCTGAACAACATGCGCGAGCAGGGCGCTCCCCTCAACGCCACCGTCATCCGCCAGGCTATGCTCCGAGTCTCCCGTGATGAGGGCGTCATGCAGCTGGATGGCAAGCCGTTTGAGCGGCTTTTTTCGCCCGCGTTCTGCCGAGCGTTCGTGCGACGTGAGCTGAAGTGGGTGTGGCGCCGGGCAACTTCGGCTCCTCAACGCGTGCCCGCTGATTGGCCGCGACGATGTGAGCAGATGTTCCTCCGTGCCGCGGTGTACATGAAGCTGTACAACATCGACGAGCGCTTTGTCATCAATGCGGACCACACGGGGGTCCAGCTGATCCCCTCCCCCGACAGCACGTACGCACCACTGGGGTCCAAACACGTCCCCGTTTTCGGACGTGACGACAAGAGGAGCATCACCACAGTGCTCGCGACAACCCTGACAGGGGAGATGCTCCCCTGCCAGGTCATCTGGGCCGGATCAACTCAACGGTGCCACCCGGATGACGTGCATGCGCACAAGGCGCTGAAGCAGTACGGGTGGCAGTACACGCACACGCCCAACCGGTGGGCGAACACGGAAACGACAAAGGAGTGGTTTGCCCACATCCTTGATCCGTGGTACGCCTGCAAGTGTGCAGAGGCTGGCATCGAGTACGGCAAGACCACAGTGCTCCTTATCCTCGATGCATGGAAACCCCATGCATCGGGGACGTTCCAGTCATGGGTGCTGGAGCAGTACCCGTGGGTGAAGCTCGTCTACATCCCCGGCGGATGCACGAGCAAGGTCCAGCCCTGCGACGTCGGACTGCAAAAGCCTCTGAAGGACAAGCTGAAGGAAGGGTATTCCACCTTCATGGCGGACACCCTGCTTGACCAAGGCTCCATCGACCTCGGCATAAAGATAGTGAAGGAGGCCGCGGCTGGCTGGCTCCTGCAAGCATGGCTCAGCCTCGTTCAGAGGCCTGAGCTCATCAAGCGTGCATGGGCTGCCGCTGGCTTCTCCAAGATCGTGCAGCGCGACTTCCAGGAACGCGCAGCTGACGACATGCTGACGTTCCTGTGCAACCCTGCAGTGAACGGCTACGAAGAAGACTTTTTTGAAATCCTTGCCTCTGTTTAGGACTCGTTGTATTCTGACAGTGTGTATAAAGTAATATTTCCTTTGCTACATGTCCCTTTGCCTCCATGCACGTTCACTATCTGTCGTCGTCTAGCGCTTGGCTTTGACCGCGGTGACGTCCGTGGTCAATGCCGGGGACTCGACGGCGAAAGGTGATCTGACCCCGTACCCGCGAAGAACTAAAAAAAAACAACACATGACCGGGAACCCAATTACACAAAAATACAAAAAAAAACCCAGGTGATTACACACAAATACAAAAAAACCCACAAAACATTATTTCAAAAACCTTTCATGTAGCAGTACGGTAGCATGTGGATGACAGGCTATACCATACCACCATCGACTTCATTAAAGATCACGCTTATTACATCCTCAGTGAAAAAAGCGGAGAACATGCAGCCCCGTTTTCCTTTCCCTGAGTTTTATCCTGAGAAAGCAGCTTACATGTGCCTCTGAGGGGTGGTACGCCAGATAGTGTTGTGTTCAAGCAAATGATGATCTGGAAGATATTTCAGGTGTCCTTTTTGTGAAAGTTGGAGGGAGGGGGTGCGGGGGACTCTGTATCCTTCTGCAGATGGAAGGAATGCAGATTTCATGTCCTCGACCAAAGCAGTGTGAACCAGGCCACTGTTGCATGGCACCCTTGCGTGCCCTGGACATTGTTTTCCAGGACACCTCCAAAAAAATTGAAGCATTTCAATCCTCACCCTCAATGTGGGCTTCATAAAAAACTGAGCTAATCCTAGCCAGACAAGCTTTTTTGAGGGGAGAACATTTTGTGCATATCCTAGAGAAAACAAAACCAGCAAAATCTGCATAGAAACTACAACTAGAAGGATCTAGAGTGGCCAAGGTGCATCAAAATTCTGAAAGATCTTGATGAGGATCAATAGATTGCTAAATATTCCCTGTTTCAATCTTGCCTGGGAGTGTAGCTAGGGAGCTGGCAATCCCAAATACCACAACAAACCTTTTCAGGTAATTTCCTGGAATCTCTCCCATTGGGTCTGGTCTCTGGCCTGTTGTATAAGTACAAGAGGTTCCCTACCTGCACATTAAGTCTCACCTGCATCATCAAGGTCGGGATGGTTACAAAAGAGATGGCCTCCTTAGATCACATAGCCTGGGAAAGAACGCTGGTGGGTGAACCAAATTCTGCCTCTCATGTGTCCAGTGGACGGGGCCTTGAATGATACATGCCATAAGGCGTGATTAAATTTTTTCTAAACACTTTTCAAAGCGTTTAAGAAAAGTTTTTTTTTTTTCTTTTCTAAACGCTTTGCAAAGCGTTTAAGAAAAAATTAAACCTGCAGTGCACGGAGCCTTGAATGATACATGCCATAAGCCGTGAACCAAGTCTTCGGGGAAAGCAAGGACTGTTCTATCCCTCTTATGAAGTACAGGTCCTACCTTCCAGAGCTTGACACACCCTGAGTTGCAAACGTGTGCGACATGTTGAAAAGATGGACGGTGTAGAAATCATTTTCAGATGTTTGAAGAGGATTCCATGCATGACTTGTAAATTCATTCACGTACATTCTGTTGAAAAACTGATATTTGCTAGGGTAGGCACTCATGCACTTGTATCCTCAAGGTTCTGGACGAATCCATGTCAGAAGAAAAGATGCACGGCTTAATTGAATGAACATGGACAGAATTCCCCTCATCTTATCTCCGTTGGAAATGTGACAGGAAAAATGTACAGGAATGCTGTAAAACCCATTTCATTAAGTCCAAATGATAAACCATTCCTCTCCTATGCTATTCATCATCCATAAAAATAATAAGCCCCCCCCCCCTCCCCACCCCCCTCCCCCCCACCCCACCCCCTCCTCCCACCCTCTGTGTGTAATGCTGGGTCTCTGACCTTCATGTAGCATTAAATTTTCTTAGTCATTTTGATAAGAATTTGAGAGTTATCCATCCTTCATGAAGCATTAAAACATCATACAATGTTTTAAAAGAATTCAGTAAACTTTAATCATTTTTTATTGAAGGCCTTGCAAAGCATTTTAGAATCACTAATCATACATTGATAAACGATTGGTTAACGTTCTTGACCTCCTTATCTCTAACAATACTTGTTGAAGTCATTTCAATGTCTGATGCAGATGCAGCACAGAGGTTTCAGCAAGATGGCACATCAATGCATTCAGAATATACTTCCTTTTCATTGATTCCAGTATTTCTTTTCTGGTGCATGTTGTTGTTTGGGAAGAACAGAGGAGCCCCGAGAGCCATGGTCGAAGGGCTGCACTGGTTCACAATGTTAAAGCAGTACGAACAAGAAAAGCACGTCACGAGCTCCCAGAAAGCCAAGGCCAGCTATGCTCCTGATTTCATCTTGTAATACTCCCGACCTTCTTCCTCCCCCTTCCACTCTTCACTCTCTGATGCGGGAATGAGCTCCTGTCCATGTTTCCAGGTGGTCTGCACTTCTTTCTTGCTGTGGCCTTCAAGAAGGTAAAACAGTTTGCTGTAGTTTCCACGGTAGTCGTAGCGGATGTAGTCGGGATCGCCTCTTTCTAGCTTGGCCAGGTAGTCCTCCCAGTGGATCCACTTCACTTCTGACACTTCCTCCAGCTGTATCAACAAGATATCCATGGGATTGGGATCAGTTTTAAGGTTTGAACCCCATGCAGTGATGTGGAAGGTGGAATGTCTGCAGTTTTCAGATACATGTAGGTAAAAAAACAGAAGATTGGAGTGATAACACGGTTGAATACCGGGTGTGGTGGAAGAATGAAGTGTTGCATGGGAGACATGATGTGTCTGGGATGAAACTGAATTAGTTTCAGGAGAAATATTCANTTTGAAAAAAACAAACTCAGATGGGACGAGAGAGGTTGGAGAAGAATAATCTAGCAGTAGAGGAGATGAGAAGGTTGAGAAGAAGGGGACTGAAATGCTGAAAATGTCACCTGTAAGGTGAAGTAGTGGAGTGGCAGGGGCTCCTTCACTGTAACCAAATAGACGTCGCTGAAGTCCTTGTCAATGAAACTTCCTTCGTATAGTTCTCTGAAATAGACAAATCTTAGAATGCACAGAAAGACATTCGGTTTGCAAAGTGATGGAAAGGTGTTGAGGGGAAGGGACAGAGAGACATGGCACATGCAACAAAAATGAATGGACACAATACTTGGAGACTTCTTCTTCTTCTTCTTCTTCTTCTTCTTCTTCTTCTTCTTCTTCTTCTTCTCCTCATCCTTCTTCTTCTTCACCTTCTTCTCATATGGTTGTGCTGCTACTTTGAAAATTTATGTGTACAACTCCTTGAGCTGAATGTCTGCATTTAAAAAGGGCTGAATACACTCAAGAAAGGTAAAGAATACTTTTGCGACAGGAGAGGAAGGGAGATGCGGGCCAGGATCCAGGAATAGCAAGATTTTCGTGTTTTTCTCCAGAACGCACATGTAAGTAAAACGAATGCACTTACATGTCCTGAAAATCCACAAAGATGAGCTCAAATGCTCCTGCTGGAATCTTCAGTCCCAGCTCCTCCTCGACCTCCTTCCTGAATTTAGTGCATTGCATTGGAATTAAAATCACTAGCTAGACTGGGATGATGGAAGCCTGATGTCAGCTCCAAAAAAATCTCCCGAGTTAGAAACCAACTGAACCGTACTACGAGTTACTTTTTATGGCACAGGAAATGCTACACCATAAGAACCAGGCATAACATGAGCAACAAGGAGGAACTCTTGAGATTCCAGAAAGTTCACTTCCAGCATCCTGGGCAATTCTGATGAAAAATGGGCAAAACGAAAGCTTCTGCATCCAAAAGGCAAATTTGGAATTTGGAGAGCAAATGGAATGCACAGTCTCTTGGAGGACAATGGGGCACCTGCATCAAAGGGTCTCACTGGGCAGTGTCGATGGAGGAGTGGCCGCTGACGATGTGTCCTGCACTGGACGCGTCCCACATGTTGGGCC
>SZWC01002291.1:0-12599 GCA_023375785.1 Penium margaritaceum
ACGCTGACGCGAACTGGTTCATCAAGTGAACTTCTTTTTCTACCGGTTCGCACGATGAACCGGTACTTCGCCGTCGGTTGAAGGTGCTTCCCCAATATGAAGTTGCGCTCTTTTTACTCCTACTATCAAACTTTGACGAACACGTTCCTTGGACATGGACAACGAAGCCCGTCCTAATGGCCTCACACATCAGGGGTGGGGTACTCCCGTGGAGGATCCTGCGGCCGTACACCAGGCATGGGTGGCATTGAAGGAGGCGTGGGACCGCTATGTCGCACGCAACGCCAGGTTGGGCTACATTGTACCACCATGGGTCGAGACTCCTGTTTCTCCGTACCATATGGCCTGGGTTTTGGGAGTGCCCATGCCAAGTAGCAGGCCGCTCAACTGTCCCGACCCATGGGAGCCGTGGATATGGTCGGAGCCACCGAGTCCGTCATGAGGAATCCATGGTCATGCCGTCGACAACTTTGGGCATGTGAGATTTATTGTAGTGAGAGTACTGGGTGTATGAGTATTATTCCACTGACATGTTTGGGCATCTAAGCTATTTTCCATGTAGAACAATGGGTACGCCTTCATTATTTCACGTCCACAATGGGCATCCGAGGTTTATTGCACAGACATATTTGGGTACATGCCACATTATGAGCATGTGGTGTTGGTGTCCTGCTCATTTCAGGGCATACAGTTCACGTTTCATGGGCATGTGGTGTTAGTGTCCCGCACATTTCAGGGCATCGAGTTCATATTCCAATGTCATCGTAGGGCATTTCAGTAATATGTAATCATGAAGTCTGGGCATGAAAGTCTCACTAGTGTTCATTTCATGGGCATGTCGTGTTACTCTGCCGTTAGTGTCCTGCACATTTTAGGGCATATACATCATATTTTCATGTCAGAGAAGGGCATTTGAGTAATATTTCATGATGAACTTTGGGCATGAAAGTCTTAATCAAGTACAAATTATGGGCATGGAAGTAATGATCTGCGTACAATATGGGCATTGTTGCATTATTTCTTACACAAAATGTGGGTATGCAGATACTAATGCAGGATGAATTACCCTGGCCACTCTGGATCTAACCACTTTGGATCCAGTACACTACACAACCATAGCCAGTGGCAGAGGTCGCATCCGCAACCCTGACGACCATCACATCCCAGTGCATAAAAAAAAATGTCATCTTCGGCATCAATGTAGCCGATGTTGTCGTCTCCAGACACGTAGAAGACATCTTCCCCATGACTCTCCTCTGCCTCTGGTACTGTAGTGTAGGCATCCGATTCACAAGTGTCGTGTGTAGGTGTATAATGGCACATGCCTACAAATCTTGTTCTTGTTGGCGGCCACAAGTAGGAGAGCAGTTTCTGACACACCAATGTTGTACCAACTCCCATGAGGAACATGATGGTCAAGTCGCCTTGGTCACAAGAACTCATGTTGTTCATTCCATCAAACTAAAGACTGAAAGAGACTGAACTGAAGATGTGAACAGCCTATATGTACTTGTTGTACTTCTTACTGGTGGATCCACATTTAGTCAATATTATCAGACCACTCTTCATTACAATTTGAATACAACTGCAATTGTGGATTACAACACTTGCATACTGGGACAAGGCACAAACCATACTTGTCAACTATGATGCTCAGTTATGTAAAGTAACGAGCATTACATGCTTTGGGGTTTGTACATGGGGTGGGAGGAGTACCTGAGATATGGCAATGGTCACTCAAATCCTTTTTGAAATGCTGTTACTAAAAACTACAAATCCACGTACACCACAAGTGAAGTCTACTGTAATGCAGGAGTGCAATCATGCGCCACATGTAATGTGGCATGCACCTCCCCTACCACAAGTGCTCGTTGTAGATCTCTGTAAGGCGAACACAGGCAATGAACAAATAGTTAAAATTCATGAACACAACCTGGTAAGTCCTGAAATGAGATAGTGGCTGAATGTAAGAGCTGACCGACACTCACCAAATGGCAAAGGACCGGTTGATGCTGTCCACTTCAGCATGGAAGGCCATCCAGGCCTCCTCTCGGTCCTCGGCATCATGGTCGTCGACGCCTTCCTCGTCACTGGACACAGATACAGGGTCGACGACCTCCTGCCCCCCCTCCCCCCCCTCCTCCTCTTCCACCTCCCCCTCCCCCCCCCTCCTCCTCCTCCTCTTCTCCCTCCCCTCCATCTTCGTCCTCCCCCTCCTCGTCGGAGGGACCCCATTCCTCATCCTCATCCTCCTCCTCCTCCTCCTCCTCAGACTCTGCATCCTCTGCCGCAAGTGGTGCATCATCGGCCTCATCCCCTGAGTATCCCATAGCGTCCACGTTGCTCCTGCACGAGGCACGCATGCGCCTCTCTGCGTCAAGCTCAGAGACGCGTGCGGCTGCCATCGCTTCTGGCGTTGGGGCCTCCATGTTCGGGCATGCCCGCCGGACATGTCCCTGCTTCCCACAGCGTGCACAGATGCGGCGGTTTTTCACTTTCGTGTACCTGTCCAAGCGCACCGTGGCTGGCCGACCACGCCCGCGACTTGGGCCCGGCTGATTCCACTTGGGCTCTGCGGGCTTCACCTGGCGCACCCTTGGCAGTGGGAAGGATGCGTTGTACGTGCGCTTGTAGCTCAGGTTGAGGTAGCCGAGATCGATGTAGGCGACCGGGTTCATCGCGTTCTTTAGCAAAAGGAGCGTGCGGACACGGCACTCCGTACTCCTGCCAACGCCCACATGTGCAGGACTTCGTCGTGATGTTCACATCGCGTGGAGTCCCGTTGGGCCGAGTGGCTGTGCCAGTGTGCCACGGTCCCCTCTCGTCGCCGTCCAAGTCCAGGACGTACTCCCTACTGCGGTCGCAGTTATTCTTCAGCTTCTGGTAGACAGTACTGTCCTGTTCCCCGCGAGGAACAGGACAGTACAGCCGACTCCAGCGCTCCTTCGGGTTTCCGGGCTCTCCATTCCCGCCCAGCAGGTAATCCACCGCCCTAGGTGTTGTGCGCCGCATCTCTGCCAGAGCTGCGTCCCAGTCCGCCTCCGTCGTCACATGTGCCAGGTTCCTGAACAGTGCGCCAGACCTGCCCTGGAACTTGGACTGCACGTTGCGCATGAGGTGCCACGTGCAGTACGTGTGAGTCGCCCCGGGCAGCTTGGCCTCGACTGCGTTCGCCAGTCCCTTCTCCCGGTCAGAAATCACCACGGTCCCCTGAGCTGCTGCGTTCGGGTACGCGGCTGCCACCAACTCGCAGAACCAAGTCCAATTGCGCTCATCTTCTCCGGACACCAGGGCGTATGCAACGGGCACCGCGTTGTCATTGGCGTAAAACAATTGCATGATGAGTAATACCTGTTTGTGCCCGTTTTTGAGGTGTGTCCCATCCATGACAAGGACCCTCCTCGAGTACTCAAAACCGCGCCTGCAGGCACCTGGTGCGATGAACACACGGTCGAATGCACCGGTGTCATGATGTTTCTCCGCTTTGGTGATGGCTTGCGGGTCAACCCTCAGCACCTGCACGATGAAACATATTGGACAGGATCAGTGACCGAACTTTGTCATAGCCGTAGTCGCAAATGGTTGACAACAGGTACGTTCAAACGGGATGTCTTACCTCGTCCACGTACCCTGGGAACATGCTCCAGGACTCGCTCTTCTTGCCGTACATTTTCTCCAGACATAGCTTCTTTGCGCGGTAGAGGGTGGTGTATGGCACCTTTGTCTTGGCCGCTTCTGTAACAACCGCCTGCAGCGCCTTAGGCTTCACCGACGGGTCCCGGGCGATGGTGCTCTCAATTTGTCGTGCCACTCACCTCATGGTGCGCACGGGGTTACCCCGGCCGAGGCCGGGGTCACAAAGATGGCCATCGACGAAGGAGGTGATGTTCACTGCACCGGACTTCTTGCTGTACCCGGCACNAAACGGGATGTCTTACCTCGTCCACGTACCCTGGGAACATGCTCCAGGACTCGCTCTTCTTGCCGTACATTTTCTCCAGACATAGCTTCTTTGCGCGGTAGAGGGTGGTGTATGGCACCTTTGTCTTGGCCGCTTCTGTAACAACCGCCTGCAGCGCCTTAGGCTTCACCGACGGGTCCCGGGCGATGGTGCTCTCAATCTGTCGTGCCACCCACCTCATGGTGCGCACGGGGTTACCCAGGCCGAGGCCAGGGTCACAAAGATGGCCATCGACGAAGGAGGTAATGTTCACTGCACCGGACTTCTTGCTGTACCCGGCACGAACGATCCACGGACAGCCTTTAGTGGCAAACTGCTTGCACCGGGCCACAAACCGAGTGGGATCGCTTTTTAGCCACCTCAAGGCCATGCGGTTGTGTGCCGCATACTCTTCGACTGCGGCTTTGCACGCGGCCATGTTCTGGAACGTTGAGCCACCCGAGAAGTCCACCGCAGCCTTCCGCTTCTTCGGGCGAGCACGTGGACTGGGGTCAGAGATGCGGGCGGGAACAGCTTTCGCCTTGGCGTCGGCTGCCCTTGCGTCATCGTCAGAACCGACGGTCCCGCCCTTCGTAGAGTGCACACGCCCGCCTACACGGGACATCCTGAGGGGTCCGTTGGCTTCACGGCGTGGGGCCCTGTCGACTACAGCTGCCGGTGCATCGTCGTTCTCGGCACTTGGTGTCTGCTGCGTCAAGCACGGATCATCTGTGCCGTAGTCGTCGCTCTCGTCCGGCGGGAACCAGGATAAAGTGACAGGTACGGCACCACTGTGGTGCATCGTACCCGCCATCGGGACACTCCATGGGCATTTTGTTCATAAATCCGAACATTTTATACATTGGATACCCACGGTCGTCTCGCATGCGCCGTGTACGAGGTTGCCGTGGGCACGACCAACATCAACAACGCTTCGATGCAACACAATGCAATGCACGGCCAGACCACCCCCCCTCCCTCAAGCGCAACTGTTGTCGAACGTCAGAAAATATTTTCCTGTACTGCGTACGACAGACGCCGTGGTAGGCACATGGTGACCGTGCATGATGGGAGATACATGGCGACTCGGGAACCCGGCAGAATGTGAATCAAGACAGGCTGTCAACATCACATGCGAGTGCGCGCGAACACACGGGCGTGTTAGGTACCTACGTTTGTACAAAATGTTAACCTTCGTCGAACCTTGAAAAAACAGACATGACGTGACACAATTGACACGATGGTGTGCAGCGCCTATGTACGAGGTCAAGCGTTACATTTTGTTATGTAAGACCCTTGTGAACAAGGCGACGGAGCCCTAACGAACCACGCGGTATTCTTCCATATTTAAAGAACGACCGGCGACGACATCTCTTGTATCATGGTTTTTGAAATCAATGTCGAAAACGTTAAAACCATGAAACATATATCACGCGTGCCCATACCTGACACTAACCGGGGTCACATATGTCATGTCGATTTCAGCTATGGGCATCGCAGTCATTTCGATTCCGACTATGGACACCGCATGCGAGTCGGAATCGACTTTGGGCACCGCATACGGTTTGCTTTCGACATTGGGCACCGCGGATCTATCGACCGCGACGATGGGCATATAAAAACTCCGTCCAAAATTTAATTGATTAGATTAAAATAGGAAGAAAACATTGAAATGTTGAAGGGCATCTAGTCATTTTTTTTCTTTTTGATGCTCAATTATCTGTTGTGAAAAAAAGAAGGCCAATTTCACATTATTTCAACTTAGGTTACGTAGCTAGGATTGCCAGATTTACACTACACATTGGACCCACCGTGTTCCACGTACCATTTTTGATCAAAATGATTGAGACGGCAAAGTTACTATCTCTAAGGATTCTATCACTTATGTAAGATATATTCCATGTGATTAGTTTTTACAAAAATATCTAGAACAACATCCAGCTTTTGGTTTATAACAAGCCATAGTTTCTAAAAATAAATCACCAAAAGCCACACGATTATGATATAGACCTCCACATTCTCCTTCAACTACGTGTTAGAAGTTCTGTTATGTCATACGGATTAATTCCCTTATACCCACATTTTGAGCGTCGTAATTCCCAAATACCCACTTTGTACAAAAAAAACTAACAGAATACCCACTCTTTTGAACTGGTGACCGCATTGCCCACAAAACGTGAATATCGATTAACTGTGACTACAATGCCCACTTCTGAAAAATCATGACTAGAATACCGGTATTCTATGCATGTTCTTGGATCGCTGGACATTACATTAATTATATTTTAAGATTCCGTGGATTCATCGCGGATTTTGTGTTCTTATTCTTCAAATGGGATGATGTTGGTTTTTGCGCTCATTGTGCTCAGTTGTGTCCTCCCGGCTTGTGTACATTGGCGTGCAGATGACTGACGGCGAGACTCGACGCCGATGGAGTGTCGTCCGGTGGAGCCGACGCACGCCGAGGTCGTCTCGCAGTTCGCTGGAGCCCCCTCTCTCCGGCGACGTGTTCAGCTCCATCGGCAGGCCTCCTCGGTGGTCGCACTGCCGGCAGTCACTGCCACCGCAGTCGCTGTCTGCATGCGTCCAGCGCGTACTCTCGTGCCTGCGTTGTCATGCACTGCCTAGGGTCCCAGTTGCATGTTGCATGGCCATGTTTGGCAGCGTAAACCATCATGGGCACTACCTGGGTTCAGGCTGCCATAACTCCTCGCTACTATTTTTCTAGCAAATTCTGACTGCACGGCTGCGTTTGCAGCATCGGTATTATGGTATGGTCCAGTTTTCAGGCAAAACGGACGACGCCCGGGTTTTGGGCTGTCGGCTGTCTGGCAGGCCTCACCGAGAAAACCTGCCAGCCTGAAATTAGCTATTTTCTGATTGGCTGATGAACTGAGTAACAAGCTCTACAGAGCGGGGGGGGGGGCTAGAACTTGGAGGGGTCCCCCATTGCTGTTCATTCTTTATTCCTAATCAGTCATTATCAGTTTTCAGCTGCTTTCTGGCGCTAACTCTGGCGCGCGCGTTTCTGAGTAACAAACCTAGAGCTTCCAGACTTAGACTCTAGAGCAGCAGACTGAGGGGGCAGCTGACTTAAGCAACGAGCGTGGAAGCCCGCACGCTGCATCAACAACGCTGCTGCCCCAACCTGCTGCATAGTTTCCATTTGATGCGACGGTGAATTCAACATGTAAAGTTTGGTACTTTCATTTTTTTTGTAAAATATTGAAGCATATGGTCGCTATTTCAAGCTGTTTTTGGCTAGGGTGCTTATTTCGAAGTTTCTGTTTCATGTCCACTTTGGAACCTGGCAGATTCGCTTTGTTTAGCCCGTTCTTGCATGCAGCTAGTGGGGTTCGCCTGCCGACACGGGCAGCCGTGCTCGAGTATGGTAGAGTGGTGGTCCACTCACTATTTTGCACACTACGCGGAAAAAAAATACTGCACGTCGCCAATCGCACGCGAAATCGCATGTCGGAACGACGGAAGCGAGGCCGACGACGTCGGTCCCATTTTCTTTGAGGTGACAACAACTAGCGATGTCTAAGGTCGTGTTTTGATAGTTTCATATCGCATCGTGAGACATGACATTGTCCTATCGGACCGTAGTTCGCCAACCTTAGGATACGCAATATTTGTTGGTTTTTTCGCATCTCTCATTGTGCTCTGTTGTGTCCTCCCGGCTTGTGTACATCGGCGTGCAGATGACTGACGGTGAGACTCGACACTGATGGAGTGTCATCCGGTGGAGCCGACGCACGCTGAGGTCTTCTCGCAGTTCGCTGGAGCCTCCTCTCTCCGGTGACGCGCTCAGCTCCATCGGCAGGCCTCCTCGGCGGTCGTGCTGCCGGCGGTCATTGACACCGCAGTTGCTGCTTGCATGCGTCCAGCGCGTCCCATCGCGTCTGCATCGTCATGCACTGCCTAGGGTCCCAGTTGCATGTTGCATGGCCCTGTTTGGCAGCATAAACCGTTGTGGGCACTATCTGGGTTTAGGCTGCCATAACTCCTCGCTACTATTTTTCTAACAGATTCTGACCGCACGGCTGCGTTTGCAGCGTTGGTATTATGGTATGGTCCAGCTTTCAGGCAAAACGGACGACGCCCGGGTTTTGGGCTGTCGGCTGCCTGGCAGGCCTCACCGAGAAAACCTGCCAGCCTGAATTGAGTTATTTTCTGATTGTCTGATGAACTGAGTAACAAGCTCTACAGAGCTGGGGGGGGGCTAGAACTTGGAGGGGTCTCCCATTGTTGTTCATTCTTCATTCCTAATCAGTCATTATCAGTTTTCAGCTGCTTTCTGGCGCTAACTCTGGCGCGCGCGTTTCTGAGTAACAAAACCCAGAGCTTCCAGACTTAGACTCTAGAGCAGCAGACTGAGGGGGCAGCTGACCTAAGCAACGAGCGTGGAAGCCCGCATGCTGCATCAACAACGCTGCTGCCCCAACCTGCTGCATAGATTCCTTTTTGGTATCAGAGCCAGAGCGTAGCAGCAGCAGCAGAAGACTGGCGAACAGGTGCCAGACAACGCCGGCGGACCCCCATACGCGCCAGTGCAGGGGAAATACTGCCGGATTTTTTCCGGCAGTATTGACCCTCCTAGTGGCGGCGTCTGATTTTTCCCACTGCCACTGGGCCAGGGGAAATGTTGCCGAATTTTTTCGGCAGCACTGACCCCCACGTGTGACGCGAGGAGGTGAGCGGCAGGCGGCGTCTGACGTCTGTGGGCGACGCACACGCGGCGACGTCACCCAGGTGCAGTGACTAGCACCACCAGCAGCAGCAGGCAGAAGCAGCAGCTCGCAGTAGCACGCAGCAGCAGCAGCTCGCAGCAGCAGCAGCAGCCCGCAGTAGCAGCAGCTCGTAGCAGCATCAGCAGCAGCGTGTAGCAGCAGCAGCTCGCAGCAACAGCAGCAGCCCGCAACAGCAGCAGCAGCAGCGTGCAACAGCAGCAACAGCGTGCAACAGCAGCAGTAGCCTGCAGTAGCAGCAGGCAGCAGCCGCAGCATGCAGCAGCTGCAGCAGCGTGTAGTAGCAGCAGCGGGCTGCAGCAGCTGCTGCAACGAGCCGTCGCAGCCGCCAGCTGCAGCAGGAGCAGCAGCAACGAGCAGCAGCTGCCAGCCGCGGCTGCTGCTGCCCGTTGCTCGCAGCAAGCGAGCAGCGAGCAGCAGCCCGCTGCTGCCAGCGAGCAGCAGCTCGCTACTGCTATGCGAGCAGCAGCCCGCTGCTCGCAGCAGACAGCGGGTTGCTGCCCGCTGTGACAAGGAAAAAAAAAAGAAAAAAAAAGGCAACAAAAAATTCCCCCACCCCCGCAGCTTGCTGCAGCAGCCTGCAGCTGCAGCGAGCAGCTGCTGCAGCACGTAGCAGCTGTAGCAGCATTCAGCTGCAACAGAGAGCTGCAGCAGCTCGCTGTTGTAGCAGCAGCTGCCACAGCAACTGCTGTAGCTCGCAGCATGAGCAACAGCAGCTGCAGCACCCGTAGCAGCAACAGCAGCACACGCCTGCAGCAGCAGCAGCAGTAGCAGCAGCAGCAGCAGTAGCAACAGCAGCAGCAGCTGCAGCAGCAGTAGCAGCAGCAGCAGCAGCAGCAGCAGTAGCAGCACCAGCAGCAGCAGCAGCAACAGCAGCAGCAGCAGCAGCAACAGCTGCTGCAGCAACATCAGCACTAATAGTAGCAGCGGCGGCCCCTACATTCGCCGCTGCTAGCGTCAGCACCCCTCTACTGACGTCACCGCTGACGTCACTGCTGATGTCACTGCTGACATCATCAACAAAAAAAGGGGGGAGGGTGAAAGGGGAAAAGGGGAAGGCTAGAGGGGTGGGTAGATTCCCCACTCCCCCAACCCCTTGCTGAAACAACAACACAAAGAGAAAAAAAAAGGGACACCAAGGCATGGCTGATAGTCCTGGCGAGGGGGGGTCCTCCTCTGATGGGGGGACCCCTGCCCCTCCTTTCTTGCAGCGATTGCTGCAGCACCAGCAGCAGCAGTAGCACCCGCCGCCGCTGCAGCAGCAGCAGCCGCCGCCGCCGCACGACCAACAGCTGTCACCGCCGCCGCAGTAGGACCAACCGCCGCCGCCATTGCAGCAGCAGCAGCCACCGCCTCTGCAACAGCAGCTGCCGCCGCTGTAGCAGCAGCAGCCGCTGCCTCTACAGCAGCAGCCGCCACCGCTGCAGCAGCAGCAGCCGCCGCCCATACAGCAGCAGCCACCACCCCTGCAGCAGCAGCAGCCGCCGCCCCTACAGCAGCAGCAGCAGCAGCAGCAGCTCACTGGTAACGTTGGCGGCACCCCTGACCCACTTGCTGCTCTTCAGCAACAACTCGCCGCCTTGACACAGCAGCTTGCGGCGCTGCAGCCAGTCGCCTCCCAAACCGCCACCAGCGCGCTGCCGTCCTTCATTCCTCTAGGGCACGCCAGCCCAGCTGTGTCTGCTGCCACGTACTACCTGGCACAGCAGCAGACTCAGCGCCAGCGGCAGACAATCACTTCCGTCCTTGGTCCCACTCCGGGTGCCGGCCGCAGGCAGAAGGACTTTGAGACGCCGCCGCCGCCGCTTCAGGCCGGCGAGCAGTTCCGGAGCTGGGAACTCAGCTTCCGGATCTGGGTGCAGGGTGAGGGCCTGTGGGCATACTACACCCTCCCTTACGACTCCACCCAGGCCGACCAGTTGTATGATGTTGGTCGCGCCGTCCGTACTCTTGTCCCAGTCGCCCCTCCAGCTTCCCGCCTGGCCTTAGAACCTTTCCTCGGCGACGTCACGGCTGGCGCCATCCCAGACCCTGCAGCCGCCTGGCTCGTCCTCACCAGGCCCCATCGCCTGTCCAGCGACGCTGAGATCAGCCGTCTGCTCCGGGAGTTCAACTCCCTGCACATGGGGGAGACCGAGACAGTCACTGCCTACTGGCAGCGGGCGGAGGACATCCCCCGTCGTCTCGGCACATCTGCTCCGCCCCCTCTGTCTGCGCTCCTCACCATCAAGCGCGGCGCCACTAGCGACTATGCAGACGTCTTCGTACACTACCCCCAGGACGTCCTCTCCACCATGGCGACCCAGGGCACCCTCATGCCCTGGGCATACGAGCTCTTCCTCCGCATTGAGGAAGCTCTCCAGGAGTCCCAGCTCCATCGTACGGAGGCGCTTGCATCCCCTGCCGTCGCCTCCCCTGCTATCGCCTCCCCTGTCGTTGCCTCCGTGGCCGTCGCCTCCCCCGCCGTAGCAGCCTCATCGTCGGCAGGGAAGAAGAAGAAGAACCGGAACAAGAAAGGCAAGGGTCAGCCGCAGCAGTAGCAGCAGTCGTCGGCCGGGTCCAGCGGTGGTGGCTCGGTCTGCCACAACTGTGNGTGGTCAGCCCGGGCACGGATGGTACACGTGCCCTCTCCCGACGGACGAGGCGCGCATCATCGCTACCATGCGACGCCAGCGGGAGCGCCGCCTCGCCTCTGCCGCCGTCGCCGCTACTGGCCCGACCACTTTGACCTCGTCCAGCGGCTCTGCCACTCCGGCAGCTCCACCTTTCCCGCAGACACCCGCGCCGCAGTAGTACTACCCGCAGCCGTCGGCGCCCCCGCTCCCTTCACCAGCGCAGCTCTCCTACTACCCGGGCTCCGGCGCCGTCACTCCGCACTCCGTCTACACTCCCGGGCCCTCCTCCCGTGAGCGTCAGCTGGAGTAGTTCATCGCTCTCCAGCTCGGCCTGCCTCGCCCTCCTCCCGAGGGAAGTGCGAGTTGCATCACCTCCTGCTCTCCTGCCCAGCCCTGCATGACTGAGACTGAGCTGCGGTCGTGTCCCGTTTCCTCGTCTGTCTCGTCGTCGCCCGTGGTTTCCTCCGCCCCTCTCCTTGATGATATTGCTTGGCTTGACGATTGGCAGTCCCGTTTCGCGCCTCCGTCCACCGCCTCTGCGTCCCTCGCCTGCTGCCATGTTACCGTTAGCAATCTAGCGACCCCGGTCCAGGACCCTGCTGAGACCTGGATCATCGACTCTGGGGCCACGCATCACATGACGGCCTCTCGTGAGGCCTTCAGTATGCTCGGTCCTGTCGGCGATGTCTCCGGTGTCCGGACGGGCTCCGGACAGGTGTTACCTGTCCGTGGTGTTGGCGTCGTTCATTTTCGTGGTCCTGCCGGTGATGTCTTTCTGACCGATGTCCTCTTCGTCCCTGGTCTCGAGCTCAGCCTCCTGTCCGTAACTGCCTTTAACCGCATGAGCATGGATTTCGTGCACTCGCGTGGTGTTGGCACTGTGTCGTTGCGTCCGTCTGGTCTTGTCGTCCTGCACGCCACCGCCCGTGGCAACCTGTGGCATGTTCCTCGTCTCTCCTCTTCTTCTCCCGTCTCCTCCTCGTCGGCCGCCACAGGCCATGTGCTCGTCACTAGCACGCTTTCTCCTCAGCACACCCGTCTCTTGCACCGCCGCCTCTGCCACGTCCACTCTACCGCTGTGGACAGCATGCTTCGCACCCAGCCTGCCTCGGGCCTTGACCCAGAGACTTTCCCTCTCCCGTGCCCCACGGAGTGCATTGACTGCGCTCAAGGGAAGATGCACCGGTCCACGTACCCCTTGTCTGCCTCCCGTGCATCCGCCCCTCTCGACCTTGTCCACTCGGATGTCATGGGCCCTCTCCCCACCGAGTCGGTCGGCGAGCATGGCCGCTA
>SZWC01002291.1:46778-56786 GCA_023375785.1 Penium margaritaceum
GGGCACGACGTGCCCGACCGACCGGACCCCCCCCCTCTTGGGCGGGGTCCCTCGTGTCGGGTCCCCCTCAGGCCCGACAGCAGCAGCTGCTGCAGCAACTGCTGCTACGGTTGCTGCAGCAACTGCTGCTGCTGATGCTGCAGCTGCTGCCTGCAGCTGCTGTTGCTGCGGCTGCTGCGAATGCTGCTACAGCAGCTGCTGCAGCTGCTCGTCGCCGCCGCTGCTGCTATGGCTGCCCCTGCGCCTGCTGCACGCCGCTGCTGTAGCTGCTGCTGCTGCTGCTGCAATGCTGCTGCTGCTGCTGCTGTTGCTGCTGGCGCTGCAGCTCCCGCAATGCTGCTGCTGGTGCTGCTCGCTGCCGCTGCCGCTGCTCGCTGCCGCTGCCGCTGCTCGCTGCTGCTTCTGCTGCGAGCTGCTGCTGCTCGCAGCCGCCGATTCGCGCTGGGAGCTGCGAGCGAGCTGCTGCTGCGAGCTGCTTACCCTTTTTTTTTGTGTGTTCTTGTCAAAATGCCCAGCCAGAAACGACTGCTGCTGCCACCCGGTGCTGCTGCTGCTGCTGCTGCTGCTGTAGCACCAGCACGCTGCTGGTGCTGCTACTGCTACTGCTGCTGCTGGCACATAGGCAGCGCCACTGTTGTGGTCTCACGTGGTGGGAAGGCTGCGTCGACGGCGATCGGCTGTCTCGACAGGCCCGATGGATCTGCTGCAGCGGTGACTCTCACTGCTGTTGCTCTGCTGCGTCTTTGCTGCACAGCCCAGTGAGAACTGTCTCACTGCTCTGATACCATGAGAAGTTTCCTAGAACCTTCCTAACCACTTGCCGCGACACTAGGCGTCAGTGCCAGGTCAGCGTGTGACAACAGTCACAAGTTAGAGACAAAACTGCAAGGGTCTGGGTTGGGACACGAACAGAGTGTCAGGAAACTGAAACTGAATATAATTGCAGAGAGAGATGACAACTGACAAGCACACAGCATAAATACCTGCCGCGGCACACGGCGGGTGACGCACGCGGCAGTGTCAGTTTGTCCTAAAACCGGCTCAAAACCACTGTTTTGGCCGCAACTCTGCGCACAGGCATCCAAACGCAACACCGTCTGAACCTAGAGATGCAGGATCTCGAGCTGGACGCTACGACTGGTCACACGCACAAGTCCGGCATCGATCGGTGGATGGACAATGCAAAACATGCAAATCGAGCTCGAGAGCCAGTCCACCGAGAAAACTCTAGCACCTGCAGAAAAACTGCAGAGCACCCCAGCATGCACCCGGGACGTCGTGGCAATCGTCTGGCAGCTGCTGGTGGCTGGATCCACCAACCGTCAGTGCTCCGGCGCCAGCTGGGCCCGCATCAGGGATCTGTCATGTCGTAGCTCCTGGATAAGTCCCTGGACGATCCGGAGTCCTGTCGGGTCGTCACGATCTCCAATGCGGCCACCGCTCACCATCAGCTCCGGGTACACCCGTAGCTGCCACGGCTGTGGCTCGTGACGGGTGGAAGCCACACATACCAACAGTTACATGTGCACCTTTAATTAATGCTACCTCAAAAGAATCTGGGCAGAATTTCTCCTACACCTGGAACACTTTATGTACTTCTCTACCTATCTACGTGTCTACCTTCATACCTGTCTACTTTGTAATTTGTGTAACTCTAACGCAAGCTACGCAGAAATAATTTCGTCAGCATTTTCTCTACATCTGGATCACTTTAAGTACCTTTCTACCTGCCTACCTCTATACCTTTTCACCCCTATAGATCGCTATTGTTGTGCATGTAATGCATGCTACCTTGAGAAATTTTCGGCAGCATTTCTCCTACACCACCAAAAACTTTAACTACCTCCCTACCTATCTACCTATCTACACTTTTGCCTCACTACCTTGTTATCTGTCTATCTGCCGTTGGTTCGTGCATTCGTTGAAATGTACACCTATGTTATGGAACCATGCCACCCATATGGTGTGTACAAGATGGAGCAATATAGCTCGAAGTCAACCTCTGATGGGTTGTAGGGAAATGATGTCTCCTTGCATCATCCCGACATGAAAATATTGATGGTGCATTACACTTACCTCCTTACCTTGCTTACCTGTGATGTCGATTGTCTTGGGTTTGCACCGCCGTGGTCGTCTGATGTACACTCTTCGTCATGAACTAATCGTGTACATATTCAATATTGTCAACGATGTCAAAATGATCTATAGTCAGCTGTTGAGGCACAGTTGTGACTTTGCACGATAAGCGTTGTTTGATGTCATGTCGACATTGTTGAGGTTTCGTGGAACGGTTGTTCCATACCGAAGAGTTGTGGCGACTGTGCGATGCATAAATGCCCGTGAAAACGATACCTATGCACAGTGCGACTAAGCTGACACCACGACATATTACTTATACCACGATGAACGAGTTCACGGCATGCCTAGAAAGAGAAAAAAAGCACGGCCATTGATGAAAAACATTGCGACGTCAAGGATGCAAACTTGACAAGCCCGTCACAAGAACCAAGACTGCGTTGATCCTCCGCAGGTTCATCGGCCCAACCGTGGTTCGGAGACGCACTCTGGATGGATAGCTCCCCATTGTACCCCAATGCCACGCGCTATTGACCCTGTCTCACATTCTACTCACAGACACTACAAAAGTGCTCTGATGCACAACGTACCTTGTGGAAGAGGCAAAACGTTGTCGTCACATGTCCATCGATGGTGGTCGTTCCATGACTTTCACTTTGTCGATACAAAGGCATGGCCGTCTTGTCAACTTTTTCGAGCGTCCTTGCAACTGTTTTTCCATACCGAAGAGTTGTGCCGAGTGTGCAATGCATAAATGCCCGTGAAAATGACATCTATGCACAGTGCGACTAAGCTAACAACACGACGTATTACTTGTACCACGACGAACGAGTCACGGCATGCCTAGAAATTTAAACCAATGCATGGCCATCGATGAAGAACATTACAACGCTACAGATGCAGACTTCGCAAGCCTGATACAAGAACCAAGACTGCGTTGATCCTCTGTAGGTTCACTAGCCCAACCGTGGTTCAGAGACGCACTCTGGATGGGTAGCTCCCCATTGTACCCCAACACCACGCAGTATCGACCGTGTCTCACATTCTACTCAAAAACGTTGTGCAAAAGTGCTCTGATGCACAAAGTACCTTGTGGAAGACGCATAACGCTATCGTCACATGTGTCCATCGATGGTGGTCGTTGCATGACTTTCCCTTTGTCGATACAAAGGCATGACCGTCTTCTCAACTTTGTCGAGGGTTCGTCAACTGTTGTTCCATACCAAAGAGTTGTGGCGAGTGTGCGATGCATAAATGCCCATGAAATCACACCTATGCACAGTGCGACTAAGCTAACACCACAACGTATTACCCTAGTGATTATTAAATTCGATATTTATTGTTTATGGGGTCATCAGTTTTGAACGAATTTGTTTTTCCGACGAATTTAGTCCGATCACCAAAGTATTTATAATTGTTTTGTCAAATTTCAAAAGACATTTGCGTGTGAGATTTCATTGTGCATACCGAGAACGGAAACAAGGAATTTATTGAACTGTGAAAGAGAATGCCCTCGTTATTCCCACGAGGTACGTGGACATGTTGAATTGAGCCTGACAGGTCCAACTTCATGCAAAAGAATATACCGCGCTTGGTGGAACTCCCACGACAATATCTGCGAGACACTGACACGGATGATCCAGACCGTTGGATCATTCGTGTCTGTCAGGTCTGGCCCGAACCAAGGCCAGGATCGATCGCGTCACTGGGACGTGGACGAACAGAGCGCTCCGGGAGGGCACATGTGACGTTCGAAGTTCAAATTTCTAAGTGAATCCCGGCGTTTGGACATGACACCGGACTTGATTGCCGAATTCAAGGATCAAGGCTTGGGTTTCGACAAATTTACAAGAATCACCAAAATATTTCTACCCGAGAAAATTGTGAACAAATTTAATGATCATTAAATTACTAAAGTCTCAAAAATCGAATTTAATAATCAGTAGGGTACTTGTGACAGGGCAAACGAGTTACAACATGCCTAGAAAGAGAAAAAGAAGCACGGCCATCGATAAAGAACATTGTGACACTACAGATGCAGACTTCACAAGCTCGTCACAAGAAACAAGACTGCATTGATCCTCCGCAAGTTCACCGCCCCAACCGTGGTTCAGAGACGCACTCTGGACGGGTAGCTTCCCATTCTACCCCAACGCCACGTGCTATCACCCCTATCTCACATTCTACTCACAAACACTGTGCAAAAGTGCTCGGATGTATAACGTAACTCGTAAGAGAGGCACAACGTTGTCGTCACGTGTCCATTGATGGCGGTCGATACATGACTTTCACTTTGTCCATACAAAGGCATGACCGTCTTATCAACTTTGTTGAGGGTCCTTGCAACTGTTGTTCCATACCGAAGAGTTGTGTAGAGTGTGGGATGCATAAATGCCCGTGAAAGTGACACCGATGCACAGTGCGACTAAGCTGGCACCACGACGTATTACTTGTACCACGACGAACGAGTCACGGCATGCCTAGAAAGAGAAAAAAATCACGGCCATTGATGAATAGCATTGCGAGAATACGATGCGGACTTCACAAGTCCGTCATAAGAACCAAGATTGCGTTGATCCTCCGCAGGTTCACCAGCCCAACCGTGGTTCAGAGACGCACTCTGGATGGGTAGCTCCCCATTGTACCCCAACATCACGCGCTTTCGACCCTGTCACACAATCTACTCACAAACATTGTGAAAAAGTGCTCTGACGCACAACGTACCTTGTGGAAGAAGCAGAACGTTGTCGTCACATATGTCCATTGATGCCAGTCGTTGCATGATTTTCACTTTGTACGATACAAAGGCATGACCATCTTGTCAATTTTTTCAAGGGTCCTTGTAACTGTTCTTCCATACCGAAGAGTTGTGTCGAGTGTGGGATGCATAAATGCCCCTGAAAATGAAACCTATGTGTTGGTTTGTGTGGCTTCCACCCGTCACGACTGACACCGATGCATTATCCATATACCCACGTCGGCGGTATATGGTAGAGGAGGGCATGACGACACGATGGGCCTCCGGACTGTACTGAGACTTCTCCAGCACCTACGACAGCGCCGACGAGACGTGGTCGATGCGTTCCGGCAGCCCAGTGGGCTTGTCGGGAGCTAGGAGAGTTTTCTCGGTGGGTTGAGACCCGCACACCCGGTGGACTGTACCGATGCGACGAGGAGACCCAGTGGCTGTATTTTTGCTTCCGATTTTCGAAAAGTTGTGTGTGATGTCTGGACGCTGATTCCGAGATTTTTTAGCACTGCTCGGTGGTCAAGACCCGGGCACTCAGAGAGCTGCTCCAGTGCCTCGAGGAGACCACCGTTGATTGTTCTCATAGTGTACGCAGTGTGTTCTCCCCAATGACTCGTTTGGGTTCAGCGAGGGTGACGGGGCCCGGTGCGGCTAGATGCCGGTACCCCTACATAAGCCCGCTAGGGGCTCATTTGTACTTTCTCCTTGTTCTTTTATATTATGCGGTCCAGACTTAGCCAAATTCTTGCCGTCTTGCATCGCACTCACACACCAAGCTCATGTTCGTTTCTGCATGGACCTACATGCCCTAAAATATTTCCAATTCTATGCACAGTGTGACTAAGCTGACACCACAACATACTAATTGTACCACGACGAACGAGTCACGGCATGCCTAGAAAGAGGAAAATAATACAACCATTGATGAAGAACACTACGATGCTACGGATGCAGAATTCACAAGCCCATCACAAGAGCCAAGACTGCGTTGATCCTCCGCAGGTTCACCGGCCCAACCGTGGTTCAGAGACACACTCTGGATGGGTAGCTCCCCATTGTATCCCAACGCCACACGCGATCGACCCTGTGTCACATTCTACTCACAAATATTGTGCAAAAGTGATATGATGCACAACGTACCTTGTGGAAGAGGCAGGACATTGTCGTCACATGTGTCCATCGATGGCGGTCGTTGCATGACTTTCACTTTATACGATACAAAGGCATGACCATCTTGTCAACTTTGTCGAGGGTCCTTGCAACTTTTGTTCCATACCGAAGAGTTGTGCCGAGTGTGGGATGCATAAATGCCCATGAAAATGACACATATGCATAGTCCAACTAAGCTGACACCATGGCGTATTACTTGTACCACGACGAACGAGTCACGGAATGCCTAGAAAGAGAAAAAAAAAGGGCATAGCCATTGATGAAGAACATTGCGATGCTACGGATGCAGACTTCACAAGCACGTTTCAAGAACTAAGGCTGCGTTGATCCTCCGCAGGGTCACCGGCCCAACAGTGGTTCAGAGACGCACTCTGGATGGGTAGCTCCCCATTATACCCAAACGCCACGAGCTATCGACCCTGTCTCACATTCTACTCACAAACACTGTGCAAAAGTACTCTGATGCATAACGTACCTTGTGGTCACTGCTCACTGATATTGTGAATGGTGGCAATCGTTTGCAAGTTGAAGAGGAAGTGGTCCTCTACAGAAGATGAATCATGCTTTGTCTTCTAGACCTTGTGGAATGATTATGGAGCAGACCTTTCCATCCGTAACGCGTATGTTCATTGCTTTGCATTGTGACTGAGTTCAACATGAGTGCTTCTGCTGTTCACACCATCAAATCTTTGTATTTCATCTTCATTTGTCAATGGTATGATCGTCATATGTGTGGGTCACAGTGGCCAACCATCCAAGTAAAAAGCACGCTTGAGAAGAAGCTTGACTTTGGTCTACACAAGTCTGCAATCTTCTTGAAGCTGTCCAACATCCTTCGACTGTCAATCTACATTCGATGATTTTTATGGGGACATCATAGTGTTGTCAAATGTGATTGACGAAGTCTTCTAGGGACTCTGATCGTCAGCACATGTGCCAATCTGCACATTGCAGCACGCTTGCGTATCAGTGAGCATTGCACAACATATTGTACAATCGCATATTAGTAGCAAGTACACATGGTTCATCAGTGTGATGCCGATGTCGATGTCCATGTCAACTACAATGTTGATGTGAATGTCGATGTCAGGGTCGATGTCGATGTCGATGTTGACACTGATGTTGTTGTCGCTGTTGCTGTCGGTGTTGCTACCGTTGTCGCTGTCGCTGTCGTGGTCACTGTCAGTGTCACTCTCACTATCACTATCATTGTCACTGTCCCTGACGCTGTCACTATCACTGTCACTGTCACTGTCACAGTGTGTCACAGTCACATTCACAGTCACACTCACATTCACATTTACTGTCGCTGTCACAATCACAATCACAATCAAAATCATAATCACATTCATCTTCACATTCACATTCACATTCACATTTACATTTACTGTCGCTGTCACAATGACAATCACATTCATCTTCACATTCACATTCACATTCACATTCACATTCACATTCACATTTACTGTCGCGGTCACAATCACAATCACAATTACAATCAAATTCATCTTCACATTCTTTTTCACATTCACATTCACATGCACATTCACATGCAGATTCAGAATCACATTCACATTCACATTCACATTCACAAGCATGTTGTACCACTTCGCACCACATTGCACCGGGTTTCAATACATTGTACCACGTTGTACTGCATCACATGGTATCTCAGCGTACCACATTCCACCACATTGCACACCATCCCATTGCACTAACGTGTACCGTATTGCATTGAATTGCATCACATTGCAGTGCATTGCATTGCACCGTATCACAATCATGTCACATCACACCACATTTCTTTCGCCGTCGCCATCATCGCCGTTGTTGCCGTCATTGTCACCGTCGAAGTTATTGTTTTCGCTGTCGTCACAGTCACTGTCACAGTCACAGTCACAGTCACAGTCACTGTCACTGTCACTGTCACTGTCACTGTCACTTTCACTGTCACTGTCACTGTAAACTTTGTTGATGTCGATGTCGATGTCGATGTCGATGTCGATGTCGATGTCGATGTCGATGTCGATGTTGATGTCATTGTCGATGTCAATGTCGATGTCAATGTCAATGTCACTGTCGATGTCACAATCAATGTCAGTGTCACTGACACTATCGCTTCCACTGTCACTATTACTGTCACTGTCACTGTCACTGTCACTGTCACTGTCACTGTCGCATCACAATCATATCACATCACATCGCATCACATAACAGTGCACGACATCACAGCACATCACATAACACCACACCATATCACAACACGCCACATCAAATGAACAAGCACGCATCACATCGCATTACATCACATTGCATCCCATTGCATCACACCGCATTGTATCACATCGAACTGGATCGCATCACATCGGGTTACATTGTGTCAGATCACGTTGCATAATATCACATAGCATCGTATCATGTCATCTACTAATTTGTCGATGTTTATGTCGACGTTGATGTCAATGTCATTGTCGATGTCAATGTCGATGTTGATGTTGATGTCAATGTCAATGTCGATGTCAATGTCAATGTCGATGTCCACGTCTATGTCGATGTCGATGTTGACCACAATGTTGATGTCAATATCGATGTCTATGTCGATGTGAATGTCGACACCGATGTTGTTGTCGCTGCTGCTGTCAGTGCCGCGGTCACCGTCAATGTCACTATCACTGTCACTGTCACTATCACTGTCACTGTCACTGTCGATGTCACTGTCAAAGTCACTGTCACTATCAATGCCACTTTCACTGTCACTGTCACTATCACTATCACTGTCACTGTCGTTGTCACTGTCACTGTCACTGTCAGCCACTGTCACTGTCACTGCCACTGCCACTGCCACTGCCACTGTTACTGCCACTGCCACTGCCACTGCCACTGTCACTGTCATTGTCACTGTCATTGTTACTGTCACTGTCACTGTCACTATCGCATCACAATCATATCACATCGCATCGCATCACAAAACACAGCACATCATAACACGTCACTCCAAATGAACAATCACGTATCGCATCACATCGCATTGCATTGCATCACATTGCTTCACATTGCATTGTATCGCATCAAATTGGATCGCATCACATTCACATCCACATTCACATGCAGATTCATAATCACATTCACAATCACATTCACATTCACAAGCATGTTGTACCACTTCGCACCACATTGCACCGGGTTTCAGTACATTGTGCCACATTGTACTGCATCACATGGTATCTCAGCGTACCACATTCCACCACATTGCACACCATTGCATTGCACTAACTTGTACCGTATTGCATTGAATTGCATCACATTGCATCGCATTGCATTGCACCGTATCACAATCATATCACATCCCACCACATTGCTATCGCCGTTGACATTGTCGTCGCCGTTGCCGTCGTTGTCACCAACGAATTTATTGTTTTCTCTGTCGTCACTATCACAGTCACTGTCACTGTCACTGTCACTGTCACTGTCACTGTCACTGTCACTGTCACTGTCACTGTCACTGTCACTGTCACTGTCACAGTCACAGTCACTGTCACTGTCACTGTGAACGTTGTTGATGTCGATGTTGATGTCGATGTCAATGCCGATGTCAATGTTGATGTCGATTTTGATGTCGATGTCACTGTCGACGCCATTGTCAATGTCACAGTTGATGTCCCTGTCGATGTTGATGTCGATGTCGATGTCAATGTCAATGTTGATGTCGATGTCGACGTTGATGTCAATGTTGATGTTGATGTCGATGTCGATGTCGATGTCGATGTCGATGTCGATGTCGATGTCGATGTCGATGTCGATGTCGATGTCGATGTCGATGTCACTGTCATTGTCGATGTCACCATAACTATCACTGTCACTGTCACTGTCACTGTCACTGTCACTGTCACTGTCACTGTCACTGTCACTGTCACTGTCACAGTCACTGTCACTGTCACTGTCACTGTCACTGTCACTGTCACTGTCACTGTCACTGTCATTGTCACTGTCACTGTCACTGTCACTGTCACTGT
>SZWC01002291.1:59709-90504 GCA_023375785.1 Penium margaritaceum
GGGGGGGGGGGGGGGGGGGGGGGGGGGGGGGGGTTCCAAATAAACTACTCCAAGAGTTACAACCTTAACAAAAGATCAACCATAAAAAAGAAGCCGGGCAGCAGACTGACGGTGAAGGGGGCCTATTGGATGAGCGATCACGAGAAGACCGAACTTAAAAGGTAGCTGGAAGAAATGCTTAGTCAGGAGTTCCTCGGACCCTCCACGTCACCCTACGTGGCACTTGTACTTTTTATGGAAAAGTAATTTGAAGAGATACAAATGTGCATGGACTACCGAGTGTTGAATGACATCACCATCAAGAACCGCTATCCCGTTCTGTGAGCAGATGAACATATCGATCAATTCTGTGGGGCCCAAATATTCAACAAAATTGATCTACGCAGCGGCTATTATCAGATCCACGTATCTAATATGGATGTAAAAAAGACAGCATTCCGTACCAGATACGGGCACTTCGAGTTCACGGTCATGCTTTTTGGACTTACAAAACAACTTTTTTTACAGTGCGTTGATGAATTTGAGTTGTATAACTCGACAACATCCTAGTGCACAGCCGCACTAGAGGAGCACAATGGACATCTATGAAACATTCTTGAGAATTTGCAAGGGGAGATATTTTTGAGAAAACTCTTTAAATGCGTCTTTGGTCACCGTGTGATCGATTTTTTGGGCTACATCATCGGTGGCGAATGGATCACAATGGACCTGAACAATGTAGAGGCGGTTGCTATTTGGCCAAAGTCCACAAATGTTCTGCATTTCAAGGTGTTTTTTGGCATCTGCAACTACAATCGTTGATTTGTAAAGGACTACACACGAGTGTCAGTGCCTCTCTCCGATCTGACCCGGGAAACCACCTCGTGAAATTGGGGGGACAGCAAACAAGAAGCGTTCAACTCTTTGAGAAGCAGTCAGGCCTTTGTGCCAGCCTTATGCTTGGTGGATCCAATGGTGGAATACATCATGGCCACAGACGCATCCGGTTGTGCCATTTGAGCTGTTCTCCTCCAAGACAATGGCGGTGAAGAACAACTGGTCACATACATGTCACAAAAGCTACGCGGACCTGAACTCAATTACACGATGCATGAGAAGGAGATGCTCAAAGTCATACACATGTTCAAAACATGGCAGTGCTACTTGGAATGCTGACGGTATCATCTACACCGACCATCATGCCATCAAACATCTGAAGACCCAGGCAAATCTAAGCTATCAACAAACTTGATGGATGGAGTTCCTTGATTCCAACTTTGACTACAACATTGAGTTTCTCCCTTGAAAAATAAATCCGGTGGATACTCTAAGTTGAAAACCAGATTTGATGGCCGAGATTAGCATGTTGTTCCTCGAGACCCATACCTTGTGAGGTTGTTGGTGAAAGATTACGGGGAGTTCGGCGGGTTCGACAAATCCAAGTTTTAGTTCGATGACCCCTACTAGGGTCATCGATTCACCCGCACCGTTGTCATTCCTCTAAACAAGGAACTGCAACAGATGCTATTGGAAGAATGCCATGATACCGGTCCAGGTGGACACTTCGGCGAAGACAAACCACTGAATAAACTGGGGAAGTACTACTGGTGGGACAAGATGCAGACCTACATGGAAGCCCTTTGGAAATTGTGTGACAACTCCTAGAGGAAACAATCCCATCACACACGGACACCCGGGTCTACTTCAACTCCTACCCGTTCCGACAAAACCATGGGTTTGCATCAGCATAGACTTCATGACAATTCTGCCCGCCACTCCCGAGGGGTATGACGCCATCCTCGTTGTGATGGAAAGATTTTCTAAAATGTCACACTTCATTCCAACGACCACCACGGTCGCTACAAAAGGAACAGTGTGGTTGTTCTAAATCAGATTGTGCGTCTATACGGAGTGCCACGCACCATCATCAATGACAGAGTCGGTTGTTTCACTAACCATTTTTTTGTGCGAACTGATGATGCGTTATGGCAATCAGATCCAACTATCAAAGGCGTTCCATGCTCAGACCGACGGGCAACGGAGTGGACCAATAAGACGCTCAAACAACTCCTTTGCAATTTTTGTGAGCCACACGGTACCGATTGGGTAGAAAAACTGCCAACCGCCAAACTCGCATACAACTCTGCCACTTCCACCGCAACTGGTAAACTACATTTCAAAGTACTCTATGAGAAACTTCCCACCACACCGGCTGGATTATAGAGCCAAAGTAACATCTCCACGGTTTCCATCCACCGCTAGGACTTCAAAAGCATCCGGGAGGAAACATGGCAGACCCTCCCAAAGACGCAAGCAGCAATGAAGCGGGAAACCGACCGAAATTGCAGCGATGAAGTATTCAATGCTGGCAATCACATCCTCCTCAATCCAGCAAATATTGAAGTCCAAGGACAGGACTTTGTGAAGCTCAAACCCCAATGGTTGGAACCTTTTGAGATCGAGCAGATGCAAACCCCAATCGTCGCTTGTCTTCATCTCCCTGACCGCATCGCGATCCACCCTGTTTTCCACATCAGCAAAATCAAGCATTGCCAATATCCTAGCACAAACTTCCCTGGTAGAGACATCACACCTCCACCTCCTGTATAAGTGGATGAGGACACGGATTACGTGATTGATTTTTTCCTCGGACACCGACCCCGTGCAAAAGAACCAAGTTTCTGGTCAAGTGACACGGCTACAACATCGCGCACAATAGTTGGGAGCCCTCCGACAACCTTCGAGACATTGACAATCTTATCGATGGTTAATGTCACCGTCACCGGCTTACGTCTGCTAACGCGCCAGGACGTCGCGACTTACAGGGGGGGGGGGGGGGTGTTTTATATCTGACGTACACGAGTCCCCAAACTTCACAAGTGGGCATTTCTGTCCTTGCATTCATGGCCCACTCTGCGTTGACTTCAGGATTCTTACACTGTTCAGCCAAAGGCATTTTGGCCAACTGCCCCGACCTCTGGTGTTCAGTTCCACAAGTTTTGGACCACTTCGACCACCTTCCAGAATGATAAAAAAAAAAAAACTATCGCAATCTATATCACTATTTTGAAGCATATATATATATATATATATATATATACATATATATATTTGTCGACTTCTTGACAACGCTAAAATTTTGTGAAGTCGTGCCTCCATGTCCTCAAAGTCCCCCGACTTCTCAGCGTAGCTTCTCGAATCAACCATTCACGGCGCGACCTTGCATGTGCCGCTCGACTCGAGCACCAAAGACCCAACATATGCCTCATTCGCATTCTCGACATTGCATACATGTGCTCGACTCACTCGACACTTGTCATCGAAGCACACTTAATGTTTATTAAAAGATAAACATCCATGTGTCCAAACACCCAAATCGTCTTTCGTCCCGCACCTCATCCGTGTCAACCACCTACATTCCGCCCAGCAAAACAGGCAGAAAGTGCTTAATGTTAAGGGGTTTATTAGGGTCACAAACTATAAAACCAGGAGGAATCACCATTTTTGCCGTTTATGAATATCACATCTGATAAAGGATAAATTTATCAGATAATCCTCACTTTCGCTCTTTCCCAATGAGTGGTGTCCGATCTCGGAAGATTTCAAATTTTCAAAGCTACCTGATTCCTAGCCCATCGTTTGCTCAACCACGGTAGCCGTGGTCACAGAATTAGGCAACCTGAATGGCTGAATTATTGTCTTAACGCCGAGGCAATTCCAATCGTTGTTTTTTTTGCAAAACATCGCCATGCTTGTTTGGGCTTTACTAGTGCGCTAGCCTTGACACATTCACGGCGGTTCGATCACAGGTCCCGTTTCGTTCTCCGTTATCTTAAGTTGTCTTAAGCCATCGTGAACCAGACTCAAACATGTACAATAATCAAATATTTTACCAAACACTCTGCCCATTACAAGGATGAGCTGACAAAATAATCCTGGTTGCTGCTTTGTCCTCATACGAGGTGTCGTCCTCCTAGCCACTTCAGAAATTTGAACCTACCTTGTTCCTGGCCTACCGGAGACACAAACCTGGCTGTGTTGGTCAAATATTTATGCTTTTCTGAACGGCTGGATGGGTTGCTTTGACGCCCGGATGATCCAGGCTGTCAGGGCTTGAGAATACATTGAAATATGTGCTTCGGCATAACTGGCCTCGCTAGATTTGCACCACTTATGATGGTTTGAAGGTAGGATTTGTTCTGTCTTGCATTACCAATGGCGAAAATCCTGTCTGAACTTAATGTGAAGAAACATGAGAAAACATTGTTCTAACAATTTGCAGGCCGCTCGCAATGTCGCCGTTAGGGCGGTGTACACCGTGAGGCTTTCACGTCAGGTCAGATAAATGTACTGACCAGATGGATCGGTAGATGAAACGGCTCGTCATTGCTGGCCGTCACACATTTCGGTTTTTGGAATTTTTTTTTCGAACAGGAGCTTCCCAGACCTACCCGTCCTCGACGTCGTCGAATGCCGTGGTGGCCGGTCAGTTTGTCTCCTCGCAGAAGTTTGCCCCCATTAAAAGCCTGCCGTTGCGGCGGTGTACCAGGTAGGTCTTTCACGTCAGGTCGGAGTCTGGTGTTTGTGAGATTCGCCGATAGAGTCTGCCATGACCTATCACTGGCCGCCAGATATTCTAGTAGTTCTTCAACCGAATAGTGTTTGCCTTTTACATATTTCCTCACCGTCGCAAATTGTCGTAGCGGCTGATCAGGCCATCGTTTCGGACAAATTTGTCCTTTGATAAATTGGCCAGACAATCCTGTTTCCTGCTTTTTCCTCATTCGATGTGATGTTCCGGTGGAAGTGCACTACATTTCGAGCCTATTTTCTTCCTGATTGTTATGCCGATCGGAGGGTAGATGTTGAACAGGTAGAAGTTGCGAGGCAGAACATGATTAACAATTTGGGACACTTGAGCAATTTATAATTAGCAGTAAGTGTACTTCGATGGTAAGTGTCAAAATGGTCGAACATATACAGAAAATTGTCGAGTTATGAATGAGTCATATTCGGGGTCGTTGGATCGATCATCGAGTGACTCGAGTGGAGCCGAGTCGTAAGTGGTCGGATTCGAGATGCTCCACCAAGAATTCGGGTGGCTTCAAGGATCGACGATGAAGATTCGAGATGCATCTTTATAAACTGAGATTTGTCTTGATGTGTCAAAAATTCAACCGAAAGGTTGTGTTACTTCTGTCGTGGATTCTCAAAAGTGGTAAAAGTTGTCTGAAAGTTCAAGAACGTTCGACGGAAGGCGAGGGCAGTTGGCCAAATTGTCCTCGACCGTCGGAGTGAAAATCGGGATCTCGTCTCGTGGTGGGCTATTTTGTAATGAAAAGAATGCCCACTCGGAAAGATTAGGGACTCTTGTATGTCTAGTATATAACACTTCCCTCCCTTTTAGCAACGACGCTTTTGGCGCGTTTACAGATGTGGCCCAGTGATGGCAAAAATAGCCGTCGATCAGGTGATCAACGTCTTGAAGGTTGTCATGGGATTCCCAGAAGCTAAGTGCGGTGTCATAGCCGTGCCACTTGACAAGATATTATGTGATTTTGCCACGTCGTCGATGGCCAAGGATGTCCTCAATGACGTACTCTGTGTCTTTGTCCACTTGCATAGGTGGAAGGGGAGGGACATCCCTACCGGAGAAGTTCTCTACAAGGTATTTGTGGTGGTTGATTCTGCTGATATGAACAGCGGATGAACTTGTATAGTGTCGGGAAGATTGAGTCACGCAATCACAGGGATTTGCATGTGCTCGATCTCAAATGGTCCCAACCATCGGGATTCGAGTTTGGAGCAGTCGGTTCCACGGAGGTTGATTTTGGCCGAACTCAGAAGGATTTTGTCCCCAGTGGTGAAAAGATCATCGCTGTGATGTCGGTCAGCTGCGTGTTTCATCGCCGCTTGTGTCTTCACGAGAGTTTGACGTGTTTCGTCCAAGGTGGTGGAGAAGTTGCGGCGTTGGACGTCGACCGCGGGAATGTTGCTTTGGCCATGTAGCCCTAGTGGTGTGGCGGGAAGTTTTCCATACACCACTTTGAATGGAGTTTTACGTGTTGCGTTGGAGATTGCCGAATTATATGCGATTTTGGCAGTCGGGAGTTTTTGTGCCCAATCTGTCCCATGGGATTCGCATAATCTCTGGAGAAGTTGTTAGAGCGTCTGATTGTTCTGCTCGGTTTGGCCATCGATTTGAGGTTCGAATGTCGTCGAAAGTTGTATCCGACTGCCGTAGCTGGTCATCAGTTTGCACCAGAAACGGCTGGAAAATCAACCGTCCTTGTCACTAATGATGGTCCTCGGCATGCCATGTAGCCACACGATGTTGTTTAGAAACAGTCATGTTGTTCCTTTGGATGTGACCGTGGTCGTTGTCGGAATAAAGTGAGGCATTTTCGAAAACCTGTCGATGACCACGAGGATTGCGTCATACCCCTTGGGTGTAACTTGTAATCCCGTGACAAAGTCCATAGAGATGTCAGTCCACGGTTCCCTTGGGGAACGGTGGACTGCAAAAGTCTGGGTGGCCGTGTGAAATGAGATTATTGTCATTGACACGTGTCCCAGGATTCACAGAAGTTAGCCACGTCAAACTGCATCTTGTCCCACCAGTAGTGCTTCGCAAGCTTCTTCAAAGTCTTGTCTTCTCCAAAATGTCCACCTGTACCGGTGTCGTGGCATTCTTCGAGCAACATGCGGTGGATTTCATCGCTCAGGGGAACGACAACGTGGCGAGTGAATTGTCGCCGCCAATAGGGTGCGTTGTACCAGATGTTTGCCTTGTCGTATCCGCCGTGCTGGTCATAACCTCATGTGAACAGCTGCTCGAGATACGGATCTCATTGCAGTTGGAGTATTGCTACCTCAGCCATTAGATCTGGTCAGCGGCTGAGCGTGTCTTCTGGGTTGATTTTCCCTGGCCAGTACTCGATATCGTAGTCGAACGCGGATTCAAGGAACTCCATCCATCGAGTTTGACATTGACTGAGGTTCTGCTCTTTGAACACTTTAGGGCATGGTGGTCGGTGCACATGATGCATCGGCGGCATTCAAGGTAGCACCGCCATGTCTTGAATGCATGTTCGACCGTCAGCATCTCTTTCTCGTATACGGCATAGTTGAGTTCCGATCCTCGTGGTGTTTGCGACATGTATGCGACTGGTTGCTTGCTGTTGCCATGATCTTACAGGAGGACTGCGCCAATAGCTTGATCAAAGGCGTCCGTTTCCATGACGTAGTCATGGAAACGGACGCCTTTGATCAAGCCGCACAAGCCGCACAAGTGTAGGACTCCCAACATCGGTTGGCATGGCGGTCCTCAAAGAGGAGGCATGTGGATGGTTTATTCGTGCATGGGAGTACGTGAAAAGTGAGATCATCAAGGCTGCGTGGGCGAAGACACAATTCCCTCGTGTGTTCACTCCCGCATTTCAGCATGAGGCTGCACCACACTTTGGCGAGCTGCTGTTTGCATCGGACGTGGTGGAGGAGGATGACATTGTTGTGTGAAGTAGTGACGTGCACAATGTTCTGTTGAAATCTGTTTAATTTTCCTTTGAAGCTTCGTCGTTCACTTTGTCCTCGTCGGTGTTCTTGCAATGTTCGTTGAAATTCATCAAAATCCAAATGTCCTTGTTTTCGCCCCTTGCATCGTAGAACTCAGTCATACAATTCCAAATCAATTTGTTGCAATGAACCCGGGTAGACAGAATGCTCTGGCAATGGAATTATTTATGGTCAAATTTTGAAATTCGACTAATGAAAAAATCATTCAACAGAATAGGCCAAAAAATTACTTAAAATCGAAATTCAAGTGCAGTAGGGTATCTCTAGATGAAGGTTTTTAATGCTAAACATCACCCTTTCATCCATGTTAAAGGAGATTTCTCAGCAGATGATGTCACCATATGCCTTATTCCATTGATGAGGTGCTTGAAGGTCACCCTCTGCCTCTTGTAACAAGCAGCATGTACACCTTAAAAATCCTTGAGCATGGAGAACCTATTTCTCTTTGCTTTCACTCTTAACCAAGAAAGAGTGCACCACATGGTGTCAGCCGTTTTTTCACACAAATGACCTAAAATGTGTGGAATCATGATTAGATTGTCCACTATAACCCCGGCCAATGCCAATATCTCATCCAAGAGATCCATGGCAGGGTCCGCGTACATGAATAACATATACTCTAAAATGTGATTCATGCCCTTTGTCTTTGTGTCAGTTTGAGGATGGAACATTGTCAAAATTCATGACTTGCTACCGAAGTAATTGTGAATCTTTTACTACAACTTTATAACAATCTTTGTATCTTGTTCAGGGACCATGCACAATACCAAACCATGGTATTTCATGATGTCCTCAAGGAAGAGTCACGTGGCCTCTTCTACCTTCACAACATGGTCGTACAATTAGAACTTGTGATTTTTATTGGAGGATCTATAGTCACCAAGATTTCATCACACTGGCACAGTCCCATGAATTCCTCGAGATGATGGAGTTTTGGAGTGATAAACAATTTATTTATTTATTTATAAGTTGCCAACATAATGTTAAGGAAATTTGTTACATGTCATGCATTACTTACGGACGTCAACGTCTCATCCTAGCCATGAAGTGTTGGTAGAGTGCTTTTTCTATCTTCTGTAGACCCATGTGGAATACCACGCGGGGGTAGAGGAACTTCCTTCGCGTCTTCTTCCCCTTTGGTCACTCAATGGGAGGGGGTAAGGGACAAAGCAATAAGAAGGAATGAGGGTCAATGTGGGAGTTTAGGTGGAGGGCATGGCAAGCATGGAAATGGCAAAGGCGCATCTGTATTTTTATCCTTTTGTCGAGGTTGCATCCTAGAATCGTGATGCATCTGGGCATTCTACCCAAAAGTACCTGGTACCACCAGATGATGCCTGTCTCGCTCTTGTTATGTGTGCAAAATAGCCAAGCTCCTCAGGTGGTGCTCATGGCACATCTTCCACCACCACCTCCTCTGTCCCCTCCAATCGTTTCAGTCCCACCACTACAGTTGGAGCTACCTGTAACATTGTCACGAATCAGCATCCACCTCCACACCGTTGGGGCTGGCCTCCCGTGTTTGGCGGCCCTACGGCCCCCTTTGTAGATCTTACATTCCACCCTCGCCATTCCCTTATGGTCTTGCATTGTGCCGGTTACCCTTGGACGTCATCATCATCCACAATCCCCTCAAGGGTGAGCATTAGTATGATTCTTCTCGGTCACACCTTGTCCACCAGGATCATCTTTGTAATAAAAAAGGTACAAGTGATTTCTTTTATGGACTACTTCCATGTGAATCTGAAGGAAATCCTTGTGGCGCATCCTATAGTGGGGTTTTGGGGTTGTGTGTACTTTATGTCGATTGGCTCCGATCAGCCCTCCTGTTGTTTAGGATGTTGGCGTTGTCAGTTTTTTTTTCTAGGGGGATTTGTTCCTTTCTGAATTGCAATATGTGCCTGCACTTAAGCTTAGTATTCTCTTTTTCACGAATCTTGATGACCAGGGCATGGACTTCTGCGCTAGCCATTGTGAGCATGTGTCTCAAATCACACCACTAGTCATGCTCTGATGTGCGGCAGATGGTATGATGACCTGCTTTGCATCCCATCTTTTGCGCCTACATCTGGCGCTCCCGACCTTATGCATCTTGCACTCTCTCTTTCTCTTTCACACAGACAGCTCCTTAATCATCATATTTACCATGTCTACACAACTGCAACTGTTTGTTTACTACACACACGACCCATCCATAGCATAGATGCTTCAACGTTTCCAGTTCACTTTTCTTATGATTTCATCGATTGTGCTCAAGGAAAAATGCATCACTCACTCTTTTCCATCTTTGCCTCACGTACCTCTCAAACTCCTAAATGTGGACGTCATGGACCCCTTGGCTCATGAATTCCTGGAAAAACTAGGTCATGTATGCCCTTAATATCACGGCAAACTACTAACGCATACTGTGCATGTTTGATCTTCATAGAGAATGATATACCCTACTTTGATTTGAGCTATTTGTATTTGCAATGATTTTCATAAATCAAATAATTTTTTACACATGAAAAATGACAACTTGAATAATTACTTCAGGAAAGAACTACTTAGAATTGTCATTGAAGTTTCAGATTATATGGTAAACGTGTCTAGGAGATCTTCCAATACTTTGCATGTCCAACCAAACTGTGACAGCAAATCATGGTTTTCAATTCGTGGCCACTTTTAGTGTAGTCATCATCTGCAAATGAGACTGAATCCGCATGTGCTTCCACATGCATGCCGCCTCTAAACTGGAAGCAAGCAAAAGTGCAAGAAGTGAGATACATATTTTAATTGCCGCCTCCACCTAACAAAATCTGTAACGGGAGGGCCGGTTCGTACCTCCCCTCCTCGCCAAAGTGAGGGGTGGTTGGACACCATCCCTCGCAACAGCAAGGGCTGGCCGGCCACCAAGCTGGCTGCCGGAAGGCAAGACGGCCGGCCGCCAGCCAGGTGACCGTCCGGCAATCGGCCGGCCACCTACTGGCCGTCAATCGAGCTAGTCGCTCGATTGGTGGCCAGGAGGCCGCGAGGCCTCACGGGGCGAGGCCTGTGGCCTCGTGTCCTTGCCCTCGCACGTCCTCCTCGCTCGCGAGAGCAAGCAAGGACGAGGGATAGAGCAAGAGCAAGATCATGGTGTGTGCAAGAAAATTTGGCACAAAATTGCCAATCGTGCCTCGGACGCGACGATTTTGTGCCGGCACGTAAAAAATGAAACTAGAGTTTTTTTAATAACAAACTGATAGTCTCTAAAAATGGAAAAATTGTACAAATTCATGAGTTCAAGATAACATCTCTCTTGTTTCGGAAACAGAACGAGGGGGCAAGGTTAAAACAGAAATGGGCCTCTAGAGACTTGAAATATTCAAGTCTCCCTGCACGGGTCATTGACGACGATTACCAACAAGAGTGACATGGAGGGAAAAACATTCCATCAAGCTCTCGAAACCATAATGCAAACAGCAACGATGCCTTACGGGCAAGAGCAAGAGACTCACCATATAATGGTGGTTTTTTTAGCAGGTTGACTCTCGAGACTAACTATGCGAAGATTCCGGTGGCTACGAGAGATGTTGAATGCCACGAACAGAGCGGAGTACGAGCTTAAAATTTAACCTTTTTAAGCACTGTGAAGTGTGTTAGAAAGCTCTTGAAGATCTCTTCTCAGCCCCCTATTTCCCTTAAGATTCTTCTTCACTTCGGGGGACTAGGTGGATTTTTGTGGGAAGGGGTGGGGAGAACCCAACTCCAAAACCACCAAAATTTCTCCAATTTCCAGGTTCCCTCTTCCCTCCTTCAACCGAAAAGGAGAAAGTGCTCCTCCTTAAGACCAGGGACTCGCACGACCTGAGACAAAAAAGAAATTGAAGGATGGTGATAGCTCTGGAATTTTTTAGGCCGTCTCATTGCAGTGGAGCACAAGGGAGGCATCTCCAAGGAAGCTCGAGATGCACAAAGAGGACTCAAGAGAAGGACAAAGAAGAGGATAACAAGAGTGAGGGGGAGTGTGTTGGGGTGCAAAATCTTGGAGTTGACCCAACCTCTCCTCGCCACCTTTTTGAGAGGTGCTTGTTTCTTGTTGTCTCTTTGCCTTGTCCTTTGTTTTTCTAGGGTTTCTAGCTTGCATAGTGTTGTGAGCCATGGCTTAGCATATTGGCTAGAACCCACGTGATTATGCCAGCTGTGACGACGTAGAAAAATAGTATTTTCTAAAATGTGTTTGTACCGACTGTGGTGGCCTAGAAAGGTTTAAATTAGTTGTATAATTGCCACATCCATCGTGAGAGCAAGGATAATTTAGGAGGTGACACCCCCTCGAGGGTCTGGGGTGATCCTCACAATTGTCTTCACGAGCTAGTTACATGGACGACGGAATGGCAAGTGCTGGACCATCTAAGACCAACAAGGGCAAGGTGGTGGCGGCCTCACCACTCGCCCTCGACAGACTCCAAGCTTAACGAGCCGTCGTTGCGAGCACTATTTCTAAGCTAACTACAGCCGTACTACCAAAGGTAACCCACGCTAAACTCAGTAACACCGAGAAGCAAGCAGAAGACAACAAATGCTCGATGAGCATGTCACCGGGCATGTGGGTGCCTCCCATACAATGGAGGACGTGCTCAATTATGCACCTCGACGAAGAGCACAACATTGAAAATGGCAAAGGTGACAAGGATCGTGATCATTGCCATCATTGTGCAGTAAAATTGAGCCGATCACTTGAGGGGGGCAAGGTGTCCACCAAAGCTCTTGACATAAGCGAGGTCGTTGACAGTAGCAAAGGCACCAAACGCAGTCACGCGATAATTTCTTGTGATCACGAGCTAGACAATGTAGTTGCGAAGGCAATTTGCGATGAGCAGAAGAGACTTACTAAGTTGGTTGCCGAGGAAGTGGGGTGACTCAAGATAAGCATCGACAAGGGAGGTGCAACACCACCTAGAGTGGGAACATATCTCCCTTCCTCCGATGTGACTGTGATGGGATAGACCCACGCCCACTCGAGCATCCTTGCTGACGATAGCGTCCTCCCCATTGATTGTGTAGTTGTTTGTTCCTGGTAACCACGTCCCTCAGTGTGCCTAGAGCAACACCGTGGCTGATCTCAGACTGTCCGGTGCCTTGATGCCTACGGATGTGGCTATGACGACATGCGAGAATGTGTTCGTCCTCCATAGCTCCTCTTGCACCTAAATCCCTCCCGTCTCTGGTGGCCATGGCATCGTTGATAACTCTATCCCCCTTTCCCCTTGCATTACAACTGTGGCTACAGTCACCTCTAGCCTTTCTATCCTTTGTGCTCCTCTGCCACTACCCCTCTCCTTACGTCCTCCTCCTCCCCGCCCCCCTCACCTTCTTCTTTTGGCCGCTATCCTTGAAGCCCTTGCTACTCACTTAGCCAACGGAGCCCCCAGACTTTCCTTTTCCTCCCATTACCCATGCCATCCCAGTCCTACTTGCCAGTGGTGCTCTCACAGATGTTGCTCCTGGTGGCACCATTCGTGACGGTGGTGCCATTGCTCATAGTGGTGGTGGCCTCACTGCCATCGACGCTGGTGCGGTGCCATTGCTATCACTGGCGCTATCACTACGGTTGGTGGTGTTGGTGGTGTTTTCCCCACTGGTGGCACCGGTGCCACTGGCGATGTTGCTATTATCAGCGGTGCCGTGGCTGGCGGTGGTGCCAACGGTGCTGTCCCTAGTGATGGTGTTGTTGCTATCAGTGGTACTGCTACGGTCGGAGGAACCGTTGCTTCCAACATTGTGGGTTGGTGGTGTTATCCCGCCCGTCGCACTTGTCGTTGGAATTATCTCACTACCTTTTCTCTTAAAGAGGTTCACCTCGGTGCCATGATGCTTGCTCGTGGAACTGGGCATCTACCCTATGCATCCTCGCACCACACAGATGCCATTGCTACTCTTGGACACGTCTCTGGCGCGCCTTCTAGAAAATGGTCCTCCCATTTTGTATCTCGGGCTCACATGCACAAACTTTGGGAGCACTACGCTCTTGCTCCCTCCATGCCTCTCGCCCATCTTGACCACAATGCCCTTGCTTTTCACCTCCTCTACTCTACTGTATCCTCCGTCACTCAGTGTGAGCTCAATCTTCTTACATCAACTAATACCCTCCTTGCTTTCCCTCATGAGGCTTGGACTGGCCTCATTTCCCTCTACTTTCTTGATTCGCTTTACTCTAGCACCTCTCTTCTCATTTACCTCCGTGCCCTCCACCATCGTCTGAATGATTCCCTTGCTACGCATTTGGGTTACAAAAAGCTTCTCCGGAGTAATATCCTTGCTACCAATTCATCCCTGACTGATCAGGCGTTTGTCATTTTTGTTGTCGTTGGCCTTGGCCCCACCTTTTCCAGCGCTCTCACATACTTTCCTTCTTGTCCTTGCTCTCCATATTGACTACCGGAATCCTAACATGGTTTGGGCGGCCCTCCTTGGTGGTCTTCGCTCCTTCCAGATTGCATCCTAACGTGCTAAAGCCTTCAATGCACCGATTCTTCCTGACCCCTTGCGTGGCATCCTCGCATCGACTGCTCAAGCTCTTTCTGTTCATGAATTACCTGGTGGTTGAGGTGGCGGTGCCGGTTGTCGTGCTTACCTACCTATTCGTTGGAACTGTGAGTTCGTAGGTCACCATCATGACTCGTAGCTCCTTCCTCCCGTTCTTGACCTTCACAAGCAGATTGCTCTCCTCTATGTCCGTGCGTATGCTGCTCCTACTGGCCCTCATCCAGCAAGACCTCCCGGGGGTCTTCCCGCTGGCGCTCTAGCCGCCCCCCCATCCCTTGGTACAGATGCTCCTCCACTTATTGAAAATGCGATCTTCACCCTCACATGCCACATTCTCATCGAGGGTGTTCTCCACGGTCCTCCTCCTTCCATTACATCATCCCTCTTTGACCTCCGTGCTGCTGCCGCTCACTCTCTAGCTCCCTCTCTCTCTCTCTCTTCCCCATCACTCCCATATTCCCCTACCACGTCCTCGTGTTTGATGGCTTGTCGTCTCCTCTATGGAACTAAGCGTATTCTATCCCCGTCTTGGGGTCTTTGATGGCACGGTGACTGATCACATGTACCCCTGCTTCAATGATCATTGACGTGAGCTCTTCACGTCATTCAACCATGTTACAATGATCACTACATTCTATATCGATGACGTTGTTTCTCTTCCTATCCTCACTGTTAGTACTATCTACTCGACATCCCCAGCCAGTGGTCTCTTTCTATCTTGTATCCTCTATGTTCCCACTATTGACTTCTCTCTCCTCCCTGGTTTTTGCATTGACATGTACGGTTTCTCCACCACCTACGTTCTTCGACTTTTCAATGTCACTGACCACGCAAGAAGCCGTGTTTTCGTACTCAACCACCATCCTCCTAGTGAAGGTCTATATAAGGACCTCATCCCTACTTTATTTCTTCACAAAAAACTTATGTTGTTGCTCTTGTCACCCTATTTTTTCCTATCTACTCGTATGTCCTTCATCTTTGTCTCTGCCAACCCCTTTTCTTCACCATTGTCTCCCTCGTGTGTGCTTTCTCTTCTGGTGGTTTGTCTGACACCTCATTCCACACCCCATGCACTGTCAATTGCACTTTGTGTGCTACCAGTAAGATGCATTGCCTGCCATCCCCTTCTTCTCCCTTAGATGGATTTGGCCTGCTTGAGCATGTCCACGCAGACATCCTTGGGCCTCTGCAAGATGAGTCTCTCGTCGAGCACACTACGTATGTTCCCAGCTTTATTGATTACCACTCTCGTTTCACCTGGGTGGTTTTCCTTTGGTCGAAGAGTAGTCGCTCAGACCATTCAGTCCTCATATGTATCTACTTAGGGATTAAGTCATCATCAGTTGCTCCACTTTTGCTTTGATTGTGCCAGTGATTTCTTTGGTGATGTTCTGGCCTTACTGTACTGCTACTTAAATTCAGATAGTCATTTGCGAAGGATTTTTTTAGGGCTTATTTCATACACCGGGGGCCTTTTTTGGCACACTGGCTACACGGCCTCACAAAATTATAGGTCTCTTAAATTCAGAAATGTCTAGGAGTCTAGGTCAAACTTGCATGCTAAGGACCAAAATCAAGCAAACAGGGCACATTTTGCTGGCCTCTCCTTCTTTGAGAGCTTCGTGCGAGCATGAATTGAGCCTGCTTATTTTCAGCACTTGTATCGGAAGGAATTTCTGCACACTCACTACAAGGGGGGAACCTAATTATGCAACAGGGTCGAGCCCAGGGGTAATTAATTTCTATCCAGATTTAGCTGGTAGTAGGGTATTCAACGGTGCAGGAGTGGTACACCCCTCATTAACCACCGCGGTGAATGAGGGATGGACCACTCATTGCATGTGTGGTGCAGTTGTATGTGTAATACAGTAGTATGTGTGGTACAATTTCATGTGTGGTACTGTTGCATATATGGTGTAGTTGTTCATATGGTGCCATTGTATGTGATGGTGCAGTTCTCACACGTATGGTGCAAGTGCACATGTGGTACAATTGTTTGTGTGGTATATCTGCATGTGTGCTGAAGTTGGACATGTGGTGTAGTTGCATCCGTGGTGCAGTTAAACATGTGATGTAACTGAATGTTTAGTCCGGGTACACATGTGGTGTGGTTGAATGTGTAACACAGTTGTTACGTATGTGGCATATTGGTATGTATGGCACAGTAGTTGCACATGGAAAAGTTGAATGTGCAGTGTAATTATGCATGTCATGTAATAATAATAATGGGTGTGGTGCCGTTGCATGCATGAGCCTACTTTTTGGTGCATTGCACTTCTGAGCTCATAGCTATTGCGAGGTGTCACAATGTCCTTACCACCACAAATACATCTTTGTGCTTGTCGCACGTGCTGCACATTGGCCCAACACTTAGTTGGATGTGTCTCGTTTTTTTGTGTGTAGTCCCAAAAAATAGGGAGAGGGATAATGCCTTCTCCCTCTCATTGAACCTCCTGTGAACAGTAATAGTATGTACATGTAAACATATGCCCATGGAAAGTGTAAGTGCATGCATACCACTCTATCCATTGTGGTGTCACATTCTACCAACCAAGATAAGATTCATTTTCAATATTCTCGTGATGAACTCGAAAAAAATGCATGCTCAGCATTGTCTGCACGTAGTACGCCAAACTAGCAGTTTTTACCTTCATGCTTGTGGAGCGCATGATTACAAAAAGCATTGTTAATGCAAATCAGGATGATGATCTTTATTTCATCTTAAGTCATCAAGCACAAAAAACATATGTGATGGGTTGAACACATGCTTTCTTCTTCAGATGGTTCTCATTGGGATTGAGTTTCAATGTTATGGGAATCATATGTTAACATTGACAACTACAATCAAAATCATGATACACATTTTGGATACCATTTTGGACCTCAATGTTGAGTTGAAACGTTCTATTCTTCTTGCATATTCAATATTTTAATTCCTTCTTCCACGGGAAATTCCAATAATGTCACCTTGTACCATTTTCCATTGCTAGTGTGTACAATTGTTATGCATGTGTTGCTCAACATGATAGATTTAACTGTTTACTAATGTGATGTGTCTTCTTTTCACATCGCATCGTTGCTCAGTTTGACACTTTTTATGACATAGGTAGCTACATGTCGTAACAGTATCGTGGAACAATGTACTGTACATGTAACTTGTGTGATTAAAACTCATTAAGAATATCAATTCAGTTTTATGTAGTTGCTTTATAGTAAAAACTTTGAAATTGGCTTCGTGGAAGTGAGACTCTTGCCATTGTTACGCCGAGTGGAACATTGGTGGTTCATTGGGATGAGGTGCGCAGCCGAAGACAATTTGAGACATTGGGACTACTAGATTATCTATTTTTAGCATGAAGTGTACTATGATGAAACGTTTTACACATGTTGAACACACACGTACACTAGCCCAAAATAGAACGAGGCCTATCTTCGGACTTGGATGCTCGGGTCGAGCGACACACGGGACACAACGTTGTGAGTGACCACTTCAGGGAACTCCGCCAAGAAGCATGAGGAGGGGTTCGAGAATGTCAAGGCGCAACTTTATAAAATTCCAATGTCTTCAAGTCAACCAAATAGTATCAAAATGTCAATACTACATGTGAAACCTCTGTCGACCTTTCCAGAAAGTGGTCAAATGAGTTAGAATCATCAAGAACACAACACCTTGAGTGGGAGCAGGTGGCCAAAATTCCCTTGACCAATTGGTGTAAAGTCCCCGTGTTCATGGGTAGTGGGCCAATAATGTAATGACAAAAATATCCACTCGCAGATTTTAAGGACTCGTGAACATCTAGGACGCAACAACCCCCCTCCTTTTAGCCACAACATCCCCACATATTAGCAGACGTAGGATGGTGACACCTATAGTAGTTGTGGATTTGATGATCCACATCCCGAAGGTTGTCATAGGGCTTCCAACTATTGTATGTGGTGTCCTAGCCACGCCACTTAACCAGATACTCCGTTTTGTTTCCACGGTGTTGATTTCCAAGGATGTCTTTGATGAAGTACCCCCTATCCCCATTCAGGTCAATAAGAGACGGGGGAGCACCAGTCTTGTTAGGGAGTCTCGGACTAGGATCCTAATAGTGCTTGATCAAACTAACGTTGAACACTAGATGAATCGCCATGCTTTTAGAGGGGCAGAGTTGAGCAATGACTAGGGTTTGCATTCATTCAATCTCAAAAGGCCCCAACCAGTGGAGTTTGAGTTTTGTGAAGACTTGTCCTCGTATTTCTATGTTTGCCGAGCGGAGGAGGCCATGCTTGCCAGCATTGAAAGTTTCATTCCTATAATGTTGATCAGCTATTTGTTTCATCGTCGCCTGTTTCTTTGCAAGTGTCAGTTGGGTTTCCTCCCACATGCCCGAGAAGAGGCCAGGTGGCGGATTTCAACCACGAGAATTTTGCTTTAGCTTTGAGATCTTGTTTGCAAGAAGTTTGGCATAATCCACTACAACCAAGATTTTACCTGTTGTAATAGAAGTTGTCGAGTTTTATGCAAGTTCAGCGGCTGGTAGGTTTGCCTCGTAATATGTACAATAGGGCTCACATTCAATGCGGATAAAGTGTTTGAGCATGAGAATGGTGTACATGGTTTGCCCATTGGTTTAAGGATGAAAAATTGTCAATGGCTAGATGCGTTTACAATAGCATTTCATCAATTTGTGCCAAAAATGGTTAGAGAAGCGGCCATCCTTGTTATTGATGGTGGTACATGGCCATCCATGTTGTCGCATGATCTCATGTAGAAATAGGCACGATGTTCCTTTATCAGTAACAGTGGTTGTGAAGTGTAAACATTTGGAAAATCTATCCACCATTTCAAAGATGGAATCATATTCCTCCAGAGTGAGGGTTAGTCCTGTCACGAAGTCCATTTCAATGTCAACCTATGACTACGTCGGAAGAGGGAGTAGTTGGAGCGGTCCAGGTGGCCTTGTGTGATGGGGGTCTTGCTAAGGACAGGTGTCGTATGATTCACATAAGGCTATCGTATTGGTCTACATCCGGTCTTACCCGCAATACTTTGCCAGTTTCTCAAGTGTTTTGTCCTTGTAGAAGTTTCCACCCTGACCAGTAGTGTGGCATTCCTCTGATAGCATCCTTCATAATAATTCGTTTGGGGGACAAATGTGGCCATTGGATTGCTACCGCCGAAAGGTTTTGTCAAACTAGAACTTTGTCGTGTCGTACCCGCCAAACTTCTCGTATCCCCTTGATTAGGCATGCGAGGTATGGGTCTCGTTTGATGAGCATCGTTTTTATACTGGCCAAAAAACTGGCTATTTGCATAGAGCATCTGTTGGATATATTTTTCTAGGTTCATAATTAATCTCATATTCGTTGGTGGACTCAAGGAACTCCATCCATCGAGTTTGTTTATGGTTGAGATTTGGCGGAGTTTTAAGATACCTTAATGCGTAGTGGTCGGTGTGGTTGCATCAGTCGCATTTTAGATAGTATTGACATGTCTTGAAAGTGTGCACGGCTGCCAACGTTTCCTTCTCACATACTACATAGTTTAGTTTCAACCTGTATAATGTTTGCAACATATCAACGGCCGGTTGTTCTCTGACGCCACTATCTTGGAGGAGAACAACTTTAGAAATTGTATCAGACGCATTGGTGGCTATGATGTAGTTCAAGCTTGGATCCCCTAATTGTAGGGCTGGTGCCAAGGTAAGATCATTTCGTAAAGAACTTAACGCTTCATATAGCCCATTTTTCTATTCTTGCCGCCATGCGCCTCGCCAGCAAGCATGCATCTGAAATCGGAAGAAAAAACGGGTTGTCTTAGATGGTTCAACTTAGAACTTATTTATCGTAGTTGTCTGATCACAAAACTTATTTGCAATCGGTAGCCTCGATCTCTTAGCGCTGGTTGATCCTTTTGTCACCAACGATGTACAAATCTGCAATTTTCACTCGAGGCAATAGATGTGACTTTTCCCAACCTAAAGAGGTTTTTGCGTGTATCCTAGGTCTGTAGTATACCACAACAAAACTTTATAAGCAAACCTAAGCCCAATCTAGATCTGATTAGTGAAAAGGGCAAAATAGCTCGCATATGCACATTCCCGAAGGGCGGACCCTCCCATATCCACAAGTGGAAATATATGTCCCCCATATCGAGCACTTTAAAATATAAGAATGACGTATCTGGCTCCCTCGCCATGCTCGACCAGCGACGCATGTCGCTGATCGAGCATGGTGAGGAAGGTCATGTGACCGTCGCTCGATCGCGACCCTCGCTCCCTCGCGGGATCGCGATCGAACGATGACCCTTTTTTTCCAATTTTCTTTTTGACGCGCAAGCCCCTTATTACGATGTAGGGTTTTCTATGTTTTGCACGGGCGGAGCTCGTGCAAAACAGAAAACCTTACATTGTAAGAGGGGGTTTGCACGTCGAAAAAGAAAATAGGAAAAAAAGAGTCATCGCTCGATCGCGATTGAGCAAATACGCCAATTTCAAATTTTTGTTTTTTTTCATGGCACACAAAACACCTTAGGTTTACGAGACAAACACCTTCAAAACCAACCCCAAATTACATTTGGGGTTGAGGGTTTTATTTTTTGCGTGGGCGGGTGCTGGGCCCCGCGACAGCGGGGCCCAGCAGATTCCCTTCAACGCATGGGGTGTCTCGGACCCCTCGTGCAAACCCCACGCAAACCCCTCCCTCAAACAATCACAAACACCTCAAACTTGGGGTTTCTGATTGTTTAAGGGGCATGATGACATTTCAGATGGGGTGTCTCGGACCCCTCATCAGTCCGAAGCTACATTTCATGTAGCGACATGGTGTTCGCGCGCTTTGTTTTGGATACATCATTGTTTTTCTTCGACCGGTGGATGTTTCAGTGTTAAAGTTCAAATCAGCTGGGTATGGGGTTGTTAAAGAGCGATACATGGATATGGGGGATCTATCGGGAAATCGATGGATATATGGTCACACCCCTGTAACAAACATGTTTGCTTCATATAAAGAAAATTTGGGTCCATTTTTTCTATTTTTTATATGAAAGAAGACCGAATTGAACCTTTTATAAAAGATGACATTTTCGTTATTGCAGGTATAAAAATAACAATTGCGGGTATAAATGTTTAATGAATCAACAATTGAAATATTTGAGTTTAATTCATATATAATTAAATCCTCTAGAAAAATATTGTATGAATAAAATATTTCTTCGAAATGGTTGAAAACTAAATATTTTAAACTACTTGTTATGTATGCAAAAACAATGTAAAAGTAAAAATTAGCTATGTAGTTCACATGTGATAAATTATAGAATTGTTCACGAGGTTTTTTGGTAAATGTATGTAATGTATGGTTTTCATTAAAAAATACAGTAAAACACATAAAATATTTCGAAACTTTTTTTTTGGAGGAAAAATGAATTATAAATGAATTTATATGAAAATGAAATAAAACTATTTCCTCGTAACTCGGTGATAATTTTAATTTGCAATTTTGTGAAATCATTAGATCCGACATGTTATCATGAACTACAGTATTTCTATTACATGATTCATTGTGAAAAATGCAGTATTTTCAACTTAAAATCTATGTTCGATTCCTTAAAGGCTATGTAGAGGGGAATGTTTGATAAGATTATACTAAACAATTCAGATTCTTTTATCGTACAATTTTGAATGTTTCCTAAAATGTTCCAAAATCTATATTAAATTCGAATATTTCCCATCATTTCACCCTTTTCATGAACTAATGCATCAAATTTCATTTCATATTAAGAAACTTTATAATAAAACTTGATAAATTTGAGATCATTTCCCTTTTATTTTTATTGAAATTAAAACAATTCGTTAAATATTCGATTTGGATACAATATTTGGCTTGGAAATGAAATGATTTTCCTCATTGAAGAATTCCTGTTTTGCATCAGTTTGTTGTTAGTTATGTTTTATACTCTTCTAGGCTTACTCCATCAGTTTGAGTGTGAATGATTTGTTTCTTTCACGGGTATTTCTTCGTATAATTCCCTTTTATACAAGTATTACTTCAACTTAATAATGAAACTTCTTTAAAACAAGTGAACAGTTGAAACAATTGATAGGTTGATGGTTTGAAATTGATATGATATATGTCCTTTGTTTACTTCGTTTCCTTGGTTAGGAACAATGTAACTAAAGCACCAAGTTTTATTTTTTAGGAATCAAACATCTCAATCAACCAGGCTTACATTAGGCTTAGGTTTTCCAAAAAAATATTTATGTAGTGTACTATAGACCTAGAATACGTGCAAAAACATTGTTAGGTTAAGAAAGGGGGTGAAAGTGCTAATGTCCCCTGTTTTGTCACCCATGACCCTCATATACCCCTCGGTCAGAACAATAAGCCCCATCCGCCCTTCCATCAAAATGATAAGCCCCATCTGCCCCTCTGCCATAATGATAAGCTTCATCCGCCCCTCCGCCAAAACAAAAGCCTGATCCACCCCTCCGTCAGGACAATAAGCCTCGTCCGCCTCTGCCCCAGAACAATAAGCCCCATGTACCCCTTGGTCGGCATTGAACGTTAAACCGTCCAAAATCACAAAATATAAGGGTAAGATACCCAATCTTTATGATGTGACTCAACCCGACGATTGGAATGAAACCCTACCCTAGGCACCTGCCACTGAACGGAAATGCCTTGGTATGCGCAGAGGCTAGGCATGGTACACCCCACTGCATCAATGTGCTATCGGTCGTACATGAAGGATCGAAACGTCGAGCGATGCTATTCAAATACACAAAGTGGTATGGGGCATTTTCATCTTGTTTGTGCTTTCAAACCCATATGTATTGTATGCTTACATTACGGTTATGAACGCAATCGACTTCCTCCTACCTCGCGTTTGCACAAGTACATTGAACGAACACTAGTTCGACATGTCCCAAGTTTGAGATACGCATCCCTTACCACCGTTGTAGTGCTAGGCTGGTCGCTCAGAGCATGTGCACAATCCTTGGGGAACCGTGACATCCCCCCCTCCCATGAACCACGACACTGCAGTGGCGGAGTGGGCAAAGATAAGGCGTGCATGGGACATCACCAACACGAAAACACCCGCTGACCTGTACACCATGTGTTAGCAACCATGCATACGACACCCCATGCTCGTCCATTGTCCTGCCCACCCAAATGGGCCCCATGGGTCTCGGTGTGGCCGATTCCATGTTCACATTTGTGACAATTTACATCGTCTAGCTATGCGCTACATAGAGATAGCCATCATCACCTTGGCCGCGGTGTTATTGAACACAATGTGTAGGGCACTTTACGCTCAAAATTTTGTCAATTTAAATGAACAAAATACCATCCCCATTGTGATTTTGTATATGCACAGAATGAACACGATGCCCTCTATTACATGCTATATTTAAAGAAACGTATGATTGATGTATCAAGTAGAATAGGAATGTTTTGGACAAAAGGCATTTATTACATGTATGACCACATTGTCTCTTACGACAGACACATAGTGAACAACATTACATAAAAACCAAGCCTACCTTGAGACATACTGAGCAGCCTTGTACACTCAAGACTGTTGTCTGTAACATGTTCGAAAGACAAAGATTATGAATGTTTGTGATACTGGTGCTTTGCGTTAGCTAAGGGTCTAGGGTGATGAGATGAGAGAAGCCCTTATGACTATCATAAGAGAGATTGAAAGCTATTTTTAATGTAATTTTCAAATCATTTATGTTGTTGTTACGTTACTATAGTCTACCGCATGAAAGCACATGGTGCTGACAGGGTGGTAGCATGTCCTACTCATTGCACGTTTCAGAATGTTGCACACAAGTTTGAATTCAATAATGAACCTTATCTGTGTGCAATGAATTTTCAAACATCATTTAAAGTGTCAAGAGGGAATGTGAAATGATAATGAATTTGTTTTTTATTATGCAAGCATGGATCATTAATAAATACAGAAAGTGAAGGTGGGATAGGTGATCTCCTCAAACAAGTCTTGACTCAACCCTCAGAGAACTTAGACAATCTCACAAACAGGACAAAGTTGCTCCCATGGCTGACAATGTTCAGTGTCGTAGAATACCTTTGTCTGACTGTCATAATATTGGCCGCCATGTCTCCTTGAAATGAACACACCACTGCCCCCCTCCCCACATGCAATGAACTCCTCCCATTTAGCCTCATCGTAACCCTCAGCCTAACCGGAACCCCCCTTTCTCCTGAAATCTACGGCGTTGGCATGAATGGTTTGCTCAAATTCCATGGTCCAACAAACTTCATCCTGCACAAAAATAAAATCATCCATTAGTTAAGCAAGACAAGGGATGAAATGATAGAAAGAAATCTGGACGGGTTCATGGTTTCAATAATACACCGACTCACCTCACTCTACTTCCACTGGCTCCTTTTGTAAATCCCCTACCACTCCCTGTCCTCATCATCCAATTGCTGGTTGTGCTCATCCTACATCGCCGTTTCACCACCATCACAAACATGAGGGAATTATGCACCAGATTCATCACTTTGAAAACCATCATCCTCATCATCTAGGTCATCTCGAGGCTTTACCTCGGGATCATACTCCAGGCCACCACTGGCATACTCTATAAGAGGTGGATCCCCACCCATGGAGGCATTAGCACGTGCCTTCAGGGTATCTACAACCCGTTGTGTAGCCTTTTCCAGACCACTATCGTACTATGCTATAGCCTAAACAGGGCTCAGTGTAGGCGGGTTTTTGCACTGGATCTTGGTATGCCCCTTGTACTCGCAGTAGGCGCAAATGAAGTTCTTGCGCAATGTCTCCTGGTCTTTCCTCGTGTGGCGTAGGCGGCCTTTGCCACTTCGAGGACCCTGTTGTAGCTAGAGGGGTTGGACTTGCTGTATGTTCTTCATGACTGGTGAGGGGATGGTGTTGTTGTATGCACGTCGGAACGCCATGCACGTCAGACCAGGGTCAGCCAGGCTCTCTCCGTAGATGCACCTGGTCAGCAAAAAAATGCACACATGCTGACACGACAAGCCGAACTCCTTCCACCTTCCACAAATGCATGAATTATTTACGTGCCACGGATTGTTTGTAGGTCCGGACACCGTGGCTGTGTTGGGGTCCTCCTCCGTGACGGTGTACTCACAGGCCACTTCGAGATAATGGAGGATTCGGTCTACGTGTCCCAGTGCCAACGCGGTCTTGACCCCTGTTGCTTGGGGACAATGGGCGTAGACAAGTCGCTACACAAAATACTAGATGCTCACTAAACAGTAGTACATGTACAGCTTCTAGTGTGCTGTGATGTGTGCGTTCCAACTCTCAGACGCATTAGAAGTGGTGTGGCCTCCTCCATCCAAAGAGCAATGGAGGTGGGTCCGGTTCTCGAGAGGCACCTCCCCGACCACCGCCCCGTCCCCCCCCTCCCGTCCAGAGAGATATGCATATGTCGAAGCACTCACTTGATACATGTGGGTTGTAGTATTCTCCCATTGCTCGTCATTCAATGCATGTGCACATTTCCATGCCCAGTGGGCTACCTTTTTCTCGTAGCTCATGCGGATTTTCTCACATATGTATTAGGTGGAGAAGGTGTGCATGTCACCTTCTGAGTTACTTTTGCACAGCATTCTCCAGCTCCTTCTCCCTATCTTTGATGATGCATGATCAAGGATGTCCAGTAGTGGGATAGGCAAATGCAAGCTGTGCGAAAAAAAGCCAATCCCTTCTACTCTTTTGTGAATGCTAGTGCTCATGCCATCGGAATTGCGTGGTCGTTGGCGTAAAAACATTGGGCAAGCAAGAGAACCTTCTTGTGTCATTTTTTTAGGAAGGTGGCGTCCATGGTCACAATCCGATGAATGTGCTAGAACCAGACTCTGGAGGCTCCTTGAGCATCAAATGCCCATAGGAAGGCACCGCTCTTGTCGTTTTGGGCCACGACGTGTGTACCTGGGTCGACACGTGTTAGCTACACATAGCACGTGGACATCCACGTGAGAAAACAAGGAATGGAGTGGGTGTTACCACTATGGAAAAAATACACCAAAGACCAAACACATCACTTCAACGTAGGAGGAAAACAAGCTCCACGTGTTAGTCTTCTTACCCATCAAGTTCTATTAGCCCTGTTTCTTGGCATGGTATAGCGTGTTGTTCGAGACCTTAACCCCGGCCCGTTTGTAGAGAATTTGCCGTAGTGTTGTAGTTTATGCTGTGGGGTCACATTGCAGGGCCTCCGATATCGTTTCGGTCACGCACACCTTCTGCCTCGTAGTATTGCCGCGGCCGATGCTGGGGTGCACTTGTGGCCTTGAGCATGGTGGGACACGACGGCGTCTCCAAACTTGTTTGTAACGCGGGCACGAAAGAGCCAGGCAAAACCCTTGATCCTGGCTTCCGCGCATGTCACGTGGATTCTTGTAGGCTCACTACGGATCCACTTAAGACCGAAGGTATTGTCCACCGTGCAATCCTGATTGAACGCACGGGCCGCGTCCATACTGGAAAATAACATTCCCTCCTTTGGTTCCCTCAACATCTACTTGCGCTTCTTGGGGTTGTGACATGGTTCGTCGTCGGAATATCCTGTCCAAATGAACACATCACACGAGAGAGAAGCAATTTGACAAGAGCAGGAATACACAAGTGTACGTAAAACCAATCGCTTGCCTAAAAAGCCCGGATAGAATAGACACTAAACACCCGAGACACAAGACAACAATTTCCGAGGTGGCCATGTGGGAGGGACAGGACGTGTCGACACCCCATGTTAAACCTAACCGGTCCGACTACCCGGAAATCGGGGGACCTGGGAGCACGGGGTGGTTCTGTGGGAGGGCATCCCACTCGTCCAACCATAACATCACATCGTCAAACATGCCTAATGGGTCGTTCGAAGGAAGGGCTATCGGGTACCACTGAAGTGTAGGATCCTAAACGGGGGGCAGATCGTTCTCATCTAGCCTTGGTCGCATGGCAAGACACCATACGTTGAGTTAGGAATTCATCCAAAATAATGGGTATTTTATGCACGAAATAGATTCTATATATCCCATCTACTCTCCTGAATAGGCTTATCGGTGCCCTCTACGACTTGGTCTTTGACCATCCCGAAGTCACGAGGGATGCTATTGTAGTAGAGGCATGGTCAAAGGGGGCGTTGACGGCATCAACGATGCGAACATGAGACTGAATGAGACTAGATTGAGCTCAAAGGTACCATGCAGAGACAAGCTCGCCTCCTCTAGCCGGACCAACGGAGCATGGATTGACACATAGGATGAGGGTACTGTCCGTGGATACGTTCCTTCAAGCACGTAGTCCCGTAGTCTTGCGCATGTCTATGTCGTTTGGCGGCAACATATTTTAGACCATGTTTTCTGGTACCCTCTAGCATGTCCATGGCAAGCGGCGGTTGTAAGGATGTGCTAGCGACATGTGACCACCCTCTCTTCATATTGTGCCGCGACAACTACAACACGGAAAACTTTCATAGTGTTCATCGACGCACTATAATTGGCCCACATACCACTAGTTGAGCTGGCCAACATACCACTAGTTGAGCTGGCCAAGTAGCTCTTAGGCTCGGCAACACGTATGGATACTATGTATCAATGCCTGATAGCTCATGGCCCACGATCGAGCTGGGGGTGTTTCGGCGTAACGAGGATAATGCTGACGTTGTTAAGACGAACATGCAAATATTTGGTCTGTCGAATGATAGAAACCCAAGGGAAATGAAATGTCTTTAGAACAAAAACGTATCCACAAATAAACAGCACGAGAAGTACGTTGAACCGATGATTATTGCGCACATAAGCATTAAATATGTCGCCGTCACACGGTATCGTTTTGATCACATACATACATAACGCGTGCATGTACGAAATCAACTGCAAAATCTTTAAAAGTTTTCATTATTTTACTAGCTTACCATTTTACAAGATAGAATGAAGAATATGCCGTTTGATGAAGAGTTCGATTTTTCTGAGGGGTACATGGGGCTTCTTCTTATCGGGCAGGGGCGGATGAGGCTTATTGTTTTGGCGAAGGGGCGCATCAGGCTTGTCATTTTGGCGGAGGGGCGGATGAGGCTTATTGTTCTAGCGGAGGGGCGGATGGGGCTTGTCGTTCCGACGGAGGGGCGAATGGGGCATATCGTTCCGGCGGAGGGGAAGATTGGGCTTATCCTCCAAAACGAGGGGTATGTAGCCTTTTCGTCCTAAGAAAGGTCTCATGATTTTTTTTAGAATAAACCGGAGATCTATACATCATCGATGACAAAGGGATCAACTAGTTCTTGGAGATCGGGGCGCCCGATTGAAAGTAAGTTTTGTGACGCGACAACCGGGACAAATAAGTTGAGAGTCAAATCGAGTCGAATCAACTAAGACAATAAAACATGGGATAAATTTGTCTGAGGTGCGTAGTTCGACACCCGTCTTGACGCGGACTGCCTTCCGTCCAAATTCGTAGCTGAATGATGCCTTCACACTTCCTCGTTGACCGGAGAGGCCTGTGTTGGTAGCGCCCTCCCACTAGATATCAGTGTGAGGGGCAGAATGATCATGTTGAAAGCCTTCAAATTCATGTATGGAGCGAGATAGACATGTGGAAATTTTGACAGAAAGATGGAAAAACTGACAGATGGGAAAATTCCGTCAGATCTTGACACCTGTCACTACTGGCAAAATGTGACCAAAATGTTCCATTGCAGCACAAAAAAACAGTTATTGACGAATCGAGAATGCAGTACATGCATTGTAGGCCAATGAGGGCGGCCTCAAAGTCCGCACGATCTGTCAGTTTGATGTTCCTCGCGGTTGGGGACTTTTTAGGTATTGTTTGTCGGTGCTTTTGAATTGGAGTTGAGTCCATGCAAAATATTGGAGAGCCTGATGTAAAAACATCAACTTCGCTTTTGAGTAGTGTCACAAGTAATCTGGCCGTTGGATCAGGACATGCGAAAAATGAATTCGACAGTAAGCGGGGCCTTAAAGGTATGCGGCATGATACGAGGAATCAACGAGACGTGAAAATGCGAGAACGGCATTTTTTACGATCGACTCTTCGAAGGATAAATTTGTTGGAGGTGCCTTGCTAGACCCCCCTCTAGACGCGGACTGCCTCTCGCTGGAAGTCCTTCCTGGATGATGCCCTAGCGCTTCCTGGTTGTTCGGGGAGGCCTGTCTTGGGGTCGCCCTTCCATCGGATGTCGTGTGTGGGCGTAAGACAAATTCGTTGATGACCGTCAGATTTTCACATGGATAATAGCCGAGCAAAACCGACGAAAGGAGGTATGAAGTGTTCCGTCATTTTCCGACACTTGTCACCACCGATCGAGAAAAAATATTTATGTATAACCAAATGCACTGACGAATCAATAGTGAGGCGCACCCGTCGCCGGCCAATGAGAGTCGGCGATTGGAGATCTCCACCCGATTCTTCACCATACGACGCCCAGCGCAAGGATTGCTGGTCGCAGGTCCCGCATGGTCCATGCTTCGATATTCATCGCGGTCGCCATGGTTCTGGGCACTGTTTGCTCGACTGTGAGAATTGAGGCTAAGGCTACCAGAATAAAATACGAGCCTGCCGAACAGAGTGTACGCGATATCCGAATCCAACGATAGTGGGTCCTCCTATGTCTGTGGTTTGGTAGTAGGCATAACCTGGACATGATAATCCAAAGTCGACATTTTGGACACACCAGCATTCGAAACAGGCACCTATCATCGTCGTGATTTGAACCCGTCACTTTCAGTCTAGGCGGGTCGCAAACCATGCAGTTCGGATATATTCGCCCCTCTTCGAAATAGGCACCTGCCTATGTGATTCGAACTAGTCAGTTCGCGTGCAGGCGAGGTGTAAACAAGGCAGCTCGGATATAGTTGCCCTAAAACATGAACTCCGGAGCTAACGAACCAATTGTCCCCAAAAAAAGCAGCTCACGTTCCTCGCGAGAGGTGGATTCACACCGATTTTGAATGAAATCCACCGGCGGCACAGGGTGCGGCATCAAACGTGTGCATGTCTGATGTCGCGTTGCAAACTGCGCATTTGAACGCGTGCTGACCCCTTGCTCCGTGCCAGTGAGAGGCCAGGGGGGTGAACCGACACTCTGATTTTGATTTTGATTCTTGGGCTGACTAGCGGGATGCGGCGTGGCGAAGTGGCTGACGTAAGCTCGCATGCGCTCGCGATTGCGCCAATTCCAGTTTGTACAATCAATCGAAGAATCAATCCTTTACCGCCAATTTCTACTGATTACACCCCTGGTTCAGCCTACGTGTCGTCGCTCCCAACGTTTGGGTAACGTCCTACATGCGGAAGAGGATAGAATCAGAGGAAATGCCTGGGATTAGGACGTTCAGTTAAAAACGTCTACGAAAAATAGTTTCCAGTACCGATCGAGGACATCGACAGTGTTCGTAATCTTTCGCACATTTAGAATTCTTTCGACAGGCCGCTAAGTTCCTAGTCGTCGAAGAGCTGCTTCGCGGACTCTTCCATCGGCGCGACGTAGAGTGACGGCAATCGATGTCAACAGCCGCCCGAAAAATCAGGTCGGAAGTCCATCGACTTCGGAGGTCAAGAAGCGCGATATTAACGGAAAAGGATCACTGGTCCCGCTGATTCGAGCCGGTTCCCTCGTGATCGCAGAAGCACTAAAGAATCAGCTTTCGACCGCGATATCGATCGAACCCTACAATCAAAATCAACATCAAAGCGTCGGTTCACCCCCT
>SZWC01002291.1:126346-137179 GCA_023375785.1 Penium margaritaceum
CGAGTGAGTTGACTGAGTCGAGGGGTCCTACCGCCTGTGGCCTGTCTGTGTCGTCGCGTGATGATGCCTGTGGTGGTCCCCATGCCCAGCCGTGTGCGCGTGACGGACCTGATGATGTATCTTGGCTGCATGCTGCTCATGTGCGCTCTGCTGGTCGCCTTGTTTTGTCCCCCGCAGAGCGTCCCGTTGCCGCGCCTTGTTCCGTCGCTGAGTGCCACATTGCCCCTTGTACACGTGTCACCGATGCCACCTGGGTTGTTGACTCTGGTGCCACCCACCACATGACGTGTCGCCGTGACGCCTTCGTCGTCTTGCATCCTATTGGCACTGTTCACTCTGTTCGCACTGCAGCTGGCCATGAGGTCCCTGTCCAGGGTGTTGGGGTTGTGCAGTTAACCGGGCCCGCTGGTCCCGTATACATCTCTGACGTCCTCTTTGTCCCTGATCTGGAACTCAGTCTGCTGTCTGTCCGTGCTTGCACCAAGATGGGCCTGGGTGTCACGCACACAGCTGCAGATGCTCGCATCTTTGTGCGTGACACCGAGGAGACCGTCCTCAGTGGGACGGTCGTCGATGATCTTTATCACATCTCTGGGTTCTGTGCGAGTGCACCCCCCTTGCCTCTGTCTCCCACTGCCCGTGTTTTTGTCCCCTGAGCATCACCGTCTCCTACATCGACGCCTCTGTCATGTGCACCTGGGGGCAGTCGACAGACTGATCCGTACTCAACCTGCTCTCGGTCTTGATGCGGCGTCCTTCGAGGCGCCGCCCACGACCGACTACCTCGCCTGTACAGAAGGCAAAATGCACCGGTCCTCCCATCCTGCGTCTGTCTCCAGGGCCTATCGGCCCTTGGAGCTTGTCCACTCCGACCTCATGGGTCTGCTCCCTGTCGAGTTCCAGGAGGACCGCGGTCGCTACGTCCTGACGTTGACTGATGACTTCACGCGCATGCGCTGGGTCTACCGCCTGCACCAGAAGAGCGATGCAGCCGTTGCCGTCCGCATTTGGCTGGTCATGGCCGAGCGCCAGTCTCCCCACCGCCTTCACAACTTTCGCTCGGACTGCGGCGGCGAGTACCTCGGTGACATGGCCCGCTCCTTCACCGAGCTTGGCGTCTTCCACAACCTCTCCGCCCCCGCCACCCCCCAGCAGAACGGTGTCTCCGAGCGCTGGAACCGAACCATGGAGGATGCGGTCCGCGTCATGCGCGCGGACAGCGCCATGCCTGAGGCCTTTGCCTTCGAGGGCATGGCGTACATGACTTGGGTCTGGAACCGCATTCCCCACGGCCCCCTCCCCGGTCACCGCACGCCCTACGAGCTGTGGTACGGGCGTCGCGCCGACCTGCGCCTGGCCCGTGTCTGGGGCGCCCTTGCTTACGTCTGGTTCACACCGGAGCAGCAGGGGAGCAAGCTCTCTCGTGGGGCCACATCTGCGCCTTCGTTGGCGTCGCCTCGCGGTCGAAGGCCTGGCGGTTCTGGGACCCTGAGCGATACCGCATCGTGGAATCCCGCGAAGCTCTCTTCTTTGAGCATCTCGTCTTTCGCGAACTTGCTCACATCCACGCGCTGCGTGCTGCTCATGCCCCTGGGTGTTCCAAACCCCGTCGTGTGGGGGAGGCTCCTGGCACGGCTGGCACAGTGCCCCCGTCCAGTGCGGTCACTCCGTCGCCGGCACCCCCTGGGCTGTCCCCAGCCATTGTGCCCACCGGCACCCCCAGCCCCGCCCCGTCTGTGGCTCGCTCCTCTGCCCCCGACTCTCCGCTCTCGCCCGTGTCTGAGTCTGCGTCTGAGTCTGCCCTTGCGTCTGAGGCTCTGCCTGAGCCTGCGCCTGCTTCCGCGTCTGAGGCTCATTCTGACCTTGCGTCCGCATCCGTGTCTGGCTCTGAGCCGTCCCTACCTTTGGCCGCGGACGCGCCTGCGTCTGCCGTGGACCCGTCCCCAGCTGTTGAGGCCACGTCAGCCTCGAGTGGCGCACCTGCCGTGCAGTCCACACCGGTGTGTGAGTCAGCGGCACCCACTGCTCCTGCCCCGTCGGACCCCTACACACGGGCACCCGGCGGACGTCTCCGCCCACGCCCCACGCGTAGCGTCGTCAGCGGTGACCCGGGCACGAAGGCCCTCGGCCTGAGTGCTTGCGGCCTTGCTGAGGTTCACCCTGGCTGTGCCACCGGTATAGCACTACTTGCTCATGAGCGCAGTCTTGCTCGTGACGCCGCTGAGTCCATGGTGATGGTTGACCCTCCCTTTGCGGCGTATGCCCTGGCTACACGCAGTGTGCCTGTGCTGTCTCCCGATCCCACCAGCCTACCAGAGGCATTGTCAGCCCCAGACGCTGAGCAGTGGCGCGCTGCCTGCCAGGCTGAGCTCGATGCCATTCGAGAGCATGGCGTCTTTGAGCTGGTAGACTTGCCGAAGAACCGCAAGGCCATCAAGGCCAAGTGGGTTCTCCGCAAGAAGCTAAAACCAGACGGCACTGTGGAACGCCACAAAGCGCGCCTGAAAGCAAAGGGCTTCTCTCAGGTCCCTGGTGTGGACTACACCGAGACCTTTGCTCCTGTTGGCCGAATGACGACCACGCTCACTCTACTGAGCCAGTTGGCACAGCACGACTGGGAACTCCACCAGATGGATGTCAACAACGCGTTCCTGAACGGGGACCTTGAGGAGGAGATCTACATGGTCCTGCCACCCGGCTTTGAGGATGGTACCGGTCGCGTGTACCGGCTGCAGAAGGCCTTGTACGGCCTGAAACAGTCACCTCGCTGCTGGAATCAGGAGATCACCAGCACACTGAGATGAGCTGGCTACGTTCAGAGCGATGCTGACCCATCTCTGTTCCTCTCACAGTCCCCAGCACCGCTCGCTGCCATCCTCGTCTACGTGGACGATCTTCTGATAGCCTCTCCCGACTTGGGAGCTGTGAACGATACCAAGGCCGAGGCCTCTGTCTTTTTGGGGATGGAGATCGTGCGCGACCGTGTCCGCCGCACACTCCGTGTCCATCAGGGACGCTATGCAGAGACTCTGGGGGAGCGCTTTGCCGACCTCCTTGCGGCCGTTCACACGGCCTCCACGCCCATGATCCCTGAGGGGCAGGCCGCCCTAAAGGTGGATGACCCAGCTGACCTGGGGGAGCCAGTCGATGTGACCCTATACCTATAAGTCATCGGCTCGCTCATGTACTTGGCCACTACGACACGGCCCGACATTGCCTTCACTGTCAACCTGCTCGCCCAGTTCTCGCATGCTCCACGTCAGCGAACACTGGAGGCCGCAGTCCGGTGTGTGCGCTACATCCTATCCACAGCACGCTTCGGCCTGTGCTTTCGCGAGAAGGTGTCAGTTGTACTCGATGGGTACACAGACAGTGACTGGGCGTGGAGTCCAGACGGCAAGAGCTGCACCGGCTACATATTTCTCATTGGAGGCACTGCAGTGTCCTGGCGAAGTGGGAAGCAGGGCTGCATCGCACGCAGCGATGCTGAGGCAGAGTATGTTTCCCTAGGCACAGGTGTAGCGGAATGTGTCTGGCTCGTCCGTCTGTTGCGTGAACTACGTCAGTCCATTCCCCTCGTGGTCCTCCATTGTGACAACATGATCGCGGAGGCCATCGCCAAGAACTCAGGTGTGTTCCATGCACGCACAAAGTACATCAATATCGAGCACCACTTCGTGCGTGATCTCGTTGATCGTGGTGAGATCCGACTCATCCACGTGAGCACTGACAGGCAGTGTGCGGATTTTCTGACCAAGGCTCTGGGTCGTTCGAAGTTTCATGTGGCCACTCGCTCCGTTGGACTCTCCCCCATCCCTGCTGCAGGTTGATTCCTCATGTGCCACCTTGCATGTGCTGTGCCTACTGCCTGCAGTGGCTGTGCATTTCCTGCTCTGTACAGCGTTAGTGTCTGCATGTGCATGGACGTATCTTGCCCTCCGGTCATGGGGAAGTGTTGTTGTGTGTGTCGTACACAGCTTACGGTGACCCCTCGGCTCATGTCCATTCATGTGCAGATCCCTGAGACTGGCAACGGTGGCAGAAGGCTGGCGCCCGGCGGCGACGGGCGCCCAGAAGACTTCCATATTTTTTAGATTCGTGCTGTGTCACAGCACGTAGGCGTGCAGCCTACCAGGACGTAGATCTCGTCGATGCGGCCGTTCTGATTCAAACGGCTTGTCGTTCTGACGTGTCTGTAGGGAATTATGGCCAAAACAGTGTTTTTGCCACTATTTTGTCCTGCTAGAAAATAGCGCTCTTGTGCGCTGCGTGTGTGTGCACTAGATCCGTGACGCTATTTAGGTTGCCCAGACCTCAGTTGTCATCTCTCTGCATATTTCAACATTTGCAGCTTCTGACACTTGTGTTTGTGTCCATAGCCAACCCCTTGCTGTTCTCACCTCCACCTGTGTGTGTTAGTGAGTTAGTTGGCTGGCTTGTACTGCCACGCCAGCGGCAGCAGTGCTAGGAAGCTGTCTCTCAGGTAGCCCAGCCTCACATTCTTCCATCGGTTCGATGCTCGCAACTTCGATGCATGGCCACATGCACTCTAGGATGACGTGGAGCATTTTTGCATGCTTGTGTGATTCCCAGTTTCATGGTTGGTGTGGCTATCTCCCGGTTGTTGATCCTGTTGAGGTCATGCTCCAAACGTTTTTGGCAGCAGCTGTTGGTTTTCACGCATCTCTCATTGTACTCTGTTGTGTCCTCCCGGCTTGTGCACATTGGCGTGCAGATGACTGATGGTGAGACGCGACGCTGTTGGAATGTCGTCTGGTGGAGCCGACGCACGCTGAGGCCCACACGCGGTTCGCTGGAGCCTCCTCTCTTCTACGTGCTCAGCTCCATCAATGGACCTCCTCGGCAGTCGTTCCGTCGGCAGTCTCTGCCGCTGCTTTTGCTGTCTAAACGTGTCCAATGCTGTGTTTTTCTGCACTCTTGCATTCACATCGCTCTATCATGCATAGGGTCCAAGTTTCATGAGTTTCGGGCACTGTTGGTACCGGGGACTAGAGTAGACACCGCCAGGGTTTAGGCGGCTATAACTCTTGACTGCTATTTTTCTAGCTGATTCTGACCGCACGGCTGTGTTCGCAGCGTGCGTATTATGGTGTGGTCCAGTTTTCAAGCAAAACGGACGACGCCTGGGTTTTGGGTTGTCGGCCGTCTGGCATGGCTCACCGAGAAAACCTGCCTGTCTAAAAATAAGACTATTTTCTGATTGGCTGGTGAACTCAGTAACAAGTTCTACGGAGCTGGGGGAGGCCAGATCTTGGATGGGTCTCCCATTGTGCCTCATTCTCAGTTCTTTATCAGTCATTACCTGTTTTCAGCTGTTGTCTGGCGCGAACTCTGGTGCGCGCAGTTTTGAGTAACAAAACCAGAGCTCTCTGACTTAGGCTCTGGTACAGCAAACTGAGGGGGCAGTGTAAGCAACGAGCCTGGGTTCCCGCACGCTGCATCAACAGCTCTGCTGCCCCAACATGCTGCGTTAGGTAGTTCTAGCTTGGTATCAGATCCAGAGCACAACAGAAGCAGCTGAACATCGGCGTACAGGTCAAGTCAATGCCGACGGTTCCCAGAACGCGCCCGTGTAGGGGAAATGCTACCGGATTTTTCCTGCAATATTGACCCGCCGGGTGGCGTCTTAAAAATGCTCCCGATGCGAGGGAAATGCTGCCGATTTTTTTTCGGCAGCACTAACCCCACGACGGTGGCAGCGTGGGTGGATGGCCGGCATGACCAACCCACGCTGAAGCGGCGTCGACGCACGTGGCGACGATCCTAGGACAGGAAAGTGACGCTGCTGCTGCCGGCGCGACAACAGTAGTGACAGCATGCAGCTAGCGACTAGCAGCAGCAAGTAACAGCAGCAGCACATAGTAGCAGTAGTAGCAGCAAGCAGCAGCAGCAGTAGTGGGTAGTAGCAGCACGCAGCTAGCAGCTAGCAGCAGGAGCAAGCAGCAGCAGTAGCAGCAACACACAACAGCAAGAGCAGCAACAACCAGCAGCAGTAGCAGTGGGCAGCAGCCAGCAGTAGCAGCTGCAATAGCAGCCAGCAGTAGCAACAGAAGTAACTGCTCAGAGCCCGCTGCTCGTAGTGAGCAGCGAGCTGTGAGCAGCGAGCTCGCTACTCGTAGTGAGCAATGAGCAACGAGCAGCGAGCTCGTAACTCGCAGTGACGAATGAACAAAAAAAAAGGCACAAAAAAAAGTCCCCCACCCCGCAGGTGGACCTGCAACAGCTGCAGCAACCACCACAGCCGCTACAACACCTATTACAGCTGTAGCAGCATGCAATAGCTCAACAGCAGGAGCAGCTGCTGCTACAACAGCCGCAGCAGGAGCAGCAGCAGCAACTACAACAATAACAGCAACAAGAATAGTAGCAGTAGTAGCTGCCGCTTCAACAACAGTTGTAGCAGCAGCAGCTACAACAGTAGACCAATAGTAGGAGCAGCAACAACAACATCTCTACATCTGACACAGCAGCGGTTGTAGCAACAACCACTGCTGACACCAGCCATCGTGGGCTGACATCACTTCTGATGTCACTGTTGACATTTGCAAAAAAAAGAACAGAACATCCACAACAGCAACCCTGTAGATAACGCAGCCACAGCTACTGACGTCAGCCATCCTAGGCTGACATCATTACTGACGTCACCACTCACATCAGCAGCACACAGGGAAAAACAAACCCAAATGAGAGACACCATGGCCAACAGTGAGGAGGGGTCCTCCTTTGCTGGAGGACCCTCCTTCCTGCAGCACCTGTAGTAGTTACAGCAGCAACAGCATCAGCAGCTGCCGGTACTATAACAACCACAACAGTAGCAGCCGCAACAACAACAACAGTAGTAGCAATAGTAGCAGCAAGTGCCACCGCAATAGTAGTAGTAGCAACAATAGTAGCAATAGCAGCAGCAGTAGCAACAGTTGTAGTAGCAGCAACTGCCTTCGTTGCAAGAGTAGTACCAGCAACAACAACAACAACAACAACAACAACAACAACAACAACAACAACAACCGCAGTAGCAGCAGTAGCAATCGCAACAATAGTAGTAGCAGCAATAGCAGCAGCTACAGCAACATCCACCGCTGTAGTAACTGCTTCAGATGCAACAGCACCAACACCCCGCAGGCTCTATCTTCGGTCATGCTGGCTTGACAGGCTCACTCGCCGCCTTGCGCTAGCAACTCGAAACACTGACACAATAACTAGCGGCACTACAGCCGTTGATACAGCTGTCGCAACAGCAGTTGCACTAGTAGCATCAACAGCCGCAGTAGCAACTGCAACAGTAGCGTCCGCAAGCACCCTTTGTTCCACCTGGGTATGCAAGCCCTGCGGTATCTTATGCCACAGAGTACCTGGCGCAGCAACACACCCAACGCCAATAGCAGATGATGACAAGAGTCCTAGGCCCCACTTTGGGTGCCGGCCACAGGCCAAAGGACTTCAAAACCCCACCGCCGCCGCTTCAGTCTAGCAACTAGTTCCGGAGCTGTGAGCTCAGCTTCCCGATCTGGACACAGGGTTAGGCCCTGTGTCCTTACTATGTCCTACCCTTTGACGCCACCCAGGCTGACCAGGTATATGATGTCGGTCGCGCTGTACGTGCCCTTGTCCCGGTTGCCCCTCCAGCTGCACGTCTTGCCCTCGAGCCCTTCCTCCGTGACTTCACCACTGCCAGCCTCCCTGACCCCACATCTGAATGGCACATACTCACGCACCCTCATCGCCTGTCCAGCGAGGCCGAGACCGGCCGCCTGCTTCGGGAGTTCAACTCCCTTCGCATGGGGGAGACCGAGACTGTCACCTCCTACTGGCAGCGCGTAGAGGACATCTTACGCCGCCTCGGAGACGTTGCACCACCCCCTCTCTCCGCGCTTTTGACCATCAAGCGCGGTGCCACCAACGTTTTCTCTGACGTCTTCAATCACTACTCCCAGGAGGTTCTCGCAACGATGGCCGTCTAGGGTACCCTCATGCCCTTGGCATATGAGTTCTCCCTTCGCATCGAGGAGGCTCGTCAGGAGTCACGTATCCAGCGTGCAGATTCCCTCGCATCTCTTGCCGTTGCCTCAGTGGCTATCCTGTCCCCGTAGCAACAGCGTCCTCCGGAGGCGCCTCCTTGTCCGGCAAGAAGAAGCGCAGGGGCAAGAAGGGCAAGGGCCCACAGCAATAGTCTAGCGGATTCGGCGGCCACAGCCTCGTCTGCCATAACTGTGGTCAGTGAGGCCACGGTTGGTACACGTTTCCACTCCTGACAGACAAGGCGCGCGTCATCGCCACCATGCGTCGCCCTCGCGACTGTCGCCTCGTAACCGCTGTTGTGACTGGCACTGCCGGTGCTACATCTGCGCTTCCTCCTCCGAGTCCACCACAGTATCATTAGCAGTTGTCCGCGCCCGCTCCTCCGTCACCGACGCCTTACTCCGTCCTAGACTCCGGTGCCATCACACCAGAGTCGGTGTACTCCGTCGAACCCTCCGCCCGCGAGCGTTAGCTGGAGAAGTTCATCGCAACCAACTCAGCCTTCCTTGCCCTCCTTTCCAGGGAAGTACGAGTTGTGTCGTTGCTTGTTCACCTGTACTATTTATATGACAGAGGCTGTGCTACGATCGTGTCCTATACCTTCCTCCGCCCTATCCTCTATCGTGCCCTCCCCACTTGCTTTGTTTCGCGATGATTTCACCTGGCTAGATGATTGGCAGCTCCGGTTTGCACCCCCGTCCACCGCGTCTGCGTCCCTTGCTCACTGCCATGTGACCGCTCACAATCTAGCGACACCTGTCCAGGACGCGTCTCAGACCTGGATCGACTCTGAGGCCATCCATCACATGACCGCCTCCCGCGAGGTCTTCAGTGTCCTTGGCCCCGTCATCGATGTTATTGGAGTTCGGACGGGTTCTGGTCAGGTCTTACCCGTTTGTGGCGTCGGTGTCATTCGTTTCCGTGGTCTTGTTGGCGATGTCTTTGTGACCGACGTCTTCTCCGTCCCTGGTCTTGAGCTCAACCTTCTTTCTGTCACCGCACTTGATCGCATGAGCATGGACGGCCTGCACTCTTGTGGTTTTGGCACTATGTTGCGTCCGCCAGGTCGTGTCGTCCTGCATGCCACCGCCTGAGGTAACTTGTGGCATGTGCCGCGCCTGTCTGCACCTTCCTCCATCTCCTCGCCACCTGTCAACACTGGCCTTGTGTTTGTCACCAGTTTGCTCTCTCCGCAGCACACACGTCTCCTCTACCGCTACCTTTACCACGTCCACTCTGCTGCTATCGAGAGCATACTTCACACGTAGCGAGCCAAGAATATTGATCCAGACTCGTTTCCTTTGCAGTGTCCCACTGAGTGCATTGACTGTGCTCAGGGGAAGATGCACCGGTTTACATACCCCCTGTCTGCCTCTTGTGCATCCGGACCCTTGGACTATGTCCATTCTGATGTCATGGGTCCCCTTCCGACATAGTCCGTCAGGGAGCATGGACGCTATGTCCTGACCCTCACCGATGACTACTCCCGCTATCGTTGGGTCTTCTGTCTTTGATAGAAGAGTGATATTGCCTCAACCATTTGGGACTGGCTGGTCCGTGCTGAGCGTGAATGTGGTCGCCCTCTCCACTGCTTCTGCTCTGATCGCGGTGGCGAGTTTATGGGGGATACCACACTCTTCTTCACTTCGCGAGGCATCACAAGACGTCAGCACCATACACGCCAGCCCAAAACAGTGTCTCCAAGTGGTGGAACCGCACCATGGCCAATGCCGTTTGCACCATACGGGTCAAGTCTGGCCTCTCCGATGGCTTCTACTTCAAAGCCATGACCTGCATGACGTGGGTCCGGAACCGGATTCCTCACGGACCCCTTCTCCGCCAGTCCACATCATACCGCCACTGGTGCGACGAGCGCGCCGACCTTCGTCCGGTTCGTGTCTGCGGTTGCCTGGCCATTGTGTGGTTATCTGTCCCACACCAGGGCAGCAAGCTCGAACCTCACGGACGATCCTACGCCTTCCTCGGTGTCTTGCGTCAGTCGAAGGCATGGCGCTTCTGGGATCCTTCCCGGCATAGCATAATCGAGTCTCAGGATGCCCTCTTCTTTGAGGACCTGTTTCTTCGTGACCTCGTTCGCTCTGGCGAGTAGATGTTGCACCCGTCACGTGGGGAAGTGGTGGGTCCGTCCTCCATCCAGCCGCTTCTGGGCATCCCATCGTCTGCGTCCGCTGGTCTTCTCGGGCCGGCTGCCCCGCCCTTGTCCGCCAGACCCTCAGGGCTGGCTGCCCCGTCCGTGTCCGCCAGCCCCTCCGAGCTGGCTGCCCCATCCGTGTCCGCCAGCCCCTTAGGGCCGGCTGTCTCATCTGTGTCCGCCAGCCCCTCTGGCTGGATTTTTGTTGTTGGCGGCACGGCTGTGTCTTGGCGTAGTAGCCAGCAAGGCTGCATTACACGCAGCATTGCTGAGGCTAAGTATGTGGCACTTGGTTCTGGCGCGTGTGAGAGCGTGTGGCTATGTTGCCTGTTGTCCGAGCTGCGTCAGTCAGTCCCGTCCATCACGCTGCACTATGACGATGAGAGTGCCATGGCCATTGCTGACAATGATGGCGTGCATCACACTCGCACAAAGCACATCAGTATCGAGTATCACTATGTGCGTTTGTTATTGTATGACGGCAGCATCAGCATTATTTGGATTGAGACGGCACGGCAGTTGGCTGACTTCTTGACCAAGGCACTGAAGCGTGACTCATTCAAGAAGGTTGTGAGTACGGTTTGTGTGCGTCTGTGAGGTCCTCTCTCTCTCTCTCTCTCTCTCTCTCTCTCTCTCTCTCT
>SZWC01002291.1:137271-157535 GCA_023375785.1 Penium margaritaceum
TCTCTCTCTCTCTCTCTCTCTCTCTCTCTCCCTCTCTCTTCCTCTGCCTGCTTGGTCTCTGTGTTCTCTGCCCGTCCATGTGCATTGCGCCTGTGAGTCATGGGAGAGTTGGTTCTCATGCATCTCTCATTGTACTCTGTTGTGTCCTCCCGGCTTGGGCACATCGGTGTGCAGATGACAGACGGTGAGACACGACACTGCTAGAATGTTGCTCGGTGAAGGGAGCCCCATTCTCTCCTTCACTGAGTGAGCTACTAGTTTGAGAGCGGACACACGGTGAGCGCTTGGTGGGCAATGGGACTTGGGCTGACCCCAATCATTGCCAACACCTCCTTAGAGGATAACATAACACTCAGTGCTAGCATGTGTGAAATACATTGCGACAGACGTCATTGCAAAATTTTGAGAGGTGGAAAAGAGACAAGTGAAAGAAGTGAAAGTTACTCATAGAACTAGTGCCATCATATCCACCTCAAAAGGAGGTGGAGGCAATGCCTCTCTCCTTGTAGGTAGGCTCAAGGGAGTGAGGGAGATGAGGGAGAGCGACTGCATCCTAGCAAGCAATCATACAATTAGGCGAGCACCACAAAACAGGGACCATAGAGCTCTCAGATGTGCGTGGAAGTGAGAGTAAAAAAACAAGAGAGTCAATGTAAGAAGCCTCTCTTCCACAGTTGAACGAGCAGCGAGCTCTCTTGCAACCGTAGGGTGGTTGTGACCATGAGCACAGAACCCATAATGGAGAGAATCTAAGGCCCTTTGTGCTGCCAGGAAATTCCGGAACTATTTAGCCTAGGGGAAAGCAATCTCCTGCCAAGCACGAATCAGCATACGTGTGTAGTAACTGCAAAGTGTGAATGTACGAGATGTCCAACATGCAATGCCAATCTGCAACTTGGCACTCTGCTCTTCAATCCGGCACAAGCACCAGGCCACCTGTGGAGAGCGCTACCAACTGAAACACTCCCATCACACAATCTGCGTGTGCCTCCTCAGCCATAGGGGCACGAAGGCCGAGGGAGCACATGTCAATCATCGTGTCGTGAGGCCAGTCGGTCACCTGTACAGGTGACGTGCGTGCTGCAAGCCTAGAGGGTCACCGTTTGTCTGTGACTCACACAACAATACTCCCCCATGACATACAGACGACGCATGCATGAGGGTACAACCCTGAAGATCAAAGCAACGAGGGAGAAAAATGCTTGACTATACATGTAGACATGAATGGGAAAAACATCAACCATATCATCCAGGCACATAGCTGCCTTGAAGTCATTGCTGCTCTCTGCCTTTGTGAGAAGGTTCACCCATTGTTGTAGAGTTTCCACCCAGATGATCAGGACATCATCTGCCGGAACATGCTCGTGCACAAAGCAATAGATGACATTGATATGATCTGTGCGTTTGTGATGCAAACCATCATACTCAAAGATAGCCTTCATGATTTGGTTGTCACAGCGCAGGATGATGCAGCAGATGTCACACACAACTGCTGCAGCAACCGTCTCAGCCAAACGCTATCACATGTACTTGCGCCAAATGCAATGCACTCAACCACACATCTCTATTTCCCAGTCTTCCAGGAGGCAGTGATCCCGTCAACAAGGAAAACTGTGATTCTGTATCTCTGTACCATGAGCGCAGTCATTTTCTGTGTACAACAACAGATGGCTGCACCCGGTAACACGCATGCTGTGGAGATCATAGTGCACAATACACAGTGTGAACTTCACGTTTCATGCACGTGGACAATCTCGAAACTGCGCTGGGAAGTTTACCGCGAATGCTACAACCGCCCTCATGATCATAGCCATGCCCATAAGGGAGCCAAAAACACTGAGGAAATATGCAATGTCCACTAGCTCCTCCAGCTTAGACACATCTAGTGTCTTAGAGAGCCGCTGGCCTAATGGGGTCACCGGTGTTGATGTGGTGGAAACATAATCAAGAAGGGACGCAAATCCCTCTCCCAAACTGTGCACATATGCAGCCTGATGGACGTGGAGAGTGTGAAAATGATATTTCCTTCTAAAATATATCCCTATGATTTCACGAGTGGGGCCCAAGTCCTTCATTTTGTATGCTGGCTATAGCAGCACCTTCACTTTTTGCACCGCTACAGGATTGGGCAATGTGATCAGCAAATTGTTAACATAGATAAGGATGGCACTGAACGGTGCTGACAGTGTATGCACGAAGAGTCCATTGTCAACTGTGCTAGGAAAGCCCCCTCTCCTCCCCCTGCTTCTCGAGGGTGGAGGTGGTCTCCTGGTTCCAGTAGTTTGACGACTACTTCAGGCTATAGAGGGCCTTCCGGATTTGCCAGAGGTCCTCAGTGCTGTCGGTAAACCCTGGTGGTTGCACCATGTACATCTCGTCATCCAACCATCCTTACACAAATGTGTTTTTAATGCTTATCTATTCCAGTTCCAAGTTGTGGTGAGAAACAAGACTCAAGACTTCACGCGCCGTGGTGAACCATCCCATCCGAGAAAATGTCTGAAAAAAAATTCAACGCCAAGGACCTGAGAAAATTCCTTCACTGTAAGGCATGCCCTTTACCAGTTAGCTGAGCTGTCAGGCTTCATTTTCCACTGGTCCATCCAGCAAGCTAACAGAGCCTTACATCCATGTGGGATGTCGACTAGCTCATACATGATGTGCTTGTCGATGACCTTAAATTCCACACACATGGCTTCCACACTGTTGATGGGTGTCGAGTGCCTCTTGCGCCTTGCGGAATGTTCTGGGGTCTGGTTTCAGTGTGGCGGTGGTAGTGTTGGTGTGACACTCAAAATAACTACCCGACACTGATGCATTGACGACACACTGGAACTCACTAGCAACAAGGGAGTACCTAAGACTTGTGCTCCGGTGGCCAGACCAAGGGCATCAAGGCCAGTGAGAGGAGTCAGTGGGACCGGACGTTAAGCCTAAGTCATGGACGGGGGCCTTTGGGAGAAGCCAGTACCAGCTGAGCTACTGGAACTTAAGTGGGCCGGGAGCGTGCCAAGACGTCCTCCATAAACAAACGGGAACACTGGTGTAGAGGGTTGAGGCGTGGCTGGAGGAGCCACCAAAGGAACGGGTGTGGCAGCAACCTTGGTGGAGGTGAGACACGAGAGGAGGACACGGAAGAAGGGGAGGTAATGGGTGAAAAAGGAGGGGGTGGTGATGCTGGTGAGTCACATGAAGACAATGGTATTGATATAGGTGAAGTGGGTAACTCTACCAGTGACAGGGGAAGAGACGCTCAGGACCAACCAGGCGCTGATGAAGAAAACCAAGCAGAATCCATGAAAGAGAGTGGTCTACCATCCCATCCCAGCCAAGCAAGCTGGGAAAGGGAGGACGGGAAGGCGCAATGGTCAAGGTTGAGGAGACGGATGGAATCAAAGAAGAGGGTGTCAATTGACTTGATGAATTGCTGGCACTCTGGATCCCAGAATCAGCAGGCCTTGGAATGGGTGAGAGACGCCAAGGAACAGTCAAAAGCTGCCACGCAGGGAGTGCTCCCCCTCTTGCACATCCTCAATGAGCCTGAAAGCCTTCATGCTACCCTGAACACGAGGAGGACATAGATGAGCATGAAGGCCGATCTAGTATTCAAAAGGAGTGACAGACCGGGACAGGGGCCCATGCGGGACACGGTTCTACACCCAGTTCCTGTAACTTATCGCATCAAAGGTAAATAGAGGAGAATAATCAGACTTGGAGGAATGCCATCGGTGAGTGTGCGGTTCTAGAATTCAGACACTCTGTTCTGTTGGGGCGTCTATTGAGCAATGAGCTCCAGACGTACTCCACAAGAATTGACAAGGTGAGTGATGGTTCCCATAAACTCACTGCCATAATCACCAGAAAATCATGCATGAAAGGTGAGTTCGGCTTAAACAAGCCACACATGAAGGACAGGATAGACAACGCTCTTTTTCTGAAGAGTGAACAGCCAGCAATGCGGGAGGCGTCATCACTGAAACAAAGAATGTAACGGCCTTGGCCACCAATGAATTCATGGGGCAGAGGCCCCATGACATCCTCATGCACAAGATTGAGAGTGCAGGCGGATTGAGTCTTGGTAGTGGAGAACAGGGAGTGATATTTTTTGCCCTGGGCGAAGTCAAGGAATTCAGCAGTGCACTGCAATGGAAACGTGGTGGGTTCAAGACCAAGCAAAATATCCAGGTGTAACATGCTTGATATGGCAACGGTATGCACATGGCTAAGGTGACAATGCAGCAGAAAAAAATGCTTTAGTAAGAATGCGAGGCCCAAATGAAGAAGAGTAGAGCTAGCGAGTGGGGAGCCTGGCACGAACGCAAAGAACATCACGCAAGACCATGCGACCGGTGGGGTACAGAGCAACAGTGCCGACACTGCAAATGGTAGAAATGTCCATGCCCTGTACATCCACGGATGTGACAGACAGCAGGCTGACCTCCAGGAAAGGAACATACAGCAAGTCAGGTGAGAAAAGATTGCCACTAGGCTCCTAACAAAATGGACAACGCCCACACACTGAACATGGACCATCTGGCCGCAGCTCGTGGAAACAAAATAAGAAAAACAAACCAGCTCAAGAGTGATGTATGCGGCACGGAAATATGGGTTACCCTTCAATCAAGGATCCAAAATCCGTGCACAATCGGATCAAGGGAATACCACAGACTTCCAATGCTCAATCCATGAACAAGCTCAGGAAGACTCTCCTGCACAGTCCCGGATGGCCCCCCACAAAGGACAGACTCAAACTGACACACAGAACCTTCAGAAAATGCAGGCACACTACAGCCTCCCTGATGAGGCATGAACAATAGGTGAGTGAGGGAATGCTCCGGCTGAAATTCACCCTCAACACAAGTATGTTTGGCTGGACGGGAGGAGACAGAGGGTGTGGACAAGGGATGTGCCAGTGGGTAGGCAGGGGGGTACCACTGATGTGGGGAATAAGTGGAGGAAGGGGGACAACAGTCGAATGGTGCACCATAGGTTGGTGGCCATTGCCAGGTTTTGGAAGAGAATGTCAAGAAGTTGGCGTCATGCACCACGGATAATGCATGCAAAGAGGAAGAGATGGAGCCAGGTCGGGTGGAGGAGCTTGCAGAATCGTGGGACAAGGAGGAACAAGCTGTTTGGGCACAGCGGACGGACACACACTAGAGAATACCGGCGGACATCATATGGTGGGGCTGAGCACTTATGAGAATGATGCTCACTCAAGCCACAGTTCCGCCAGACAAAAGAGCCAAGCAGCGCACGTGAGGTGGAAGTATACGTACCTTTCCTCGCACTTTTCCTTCACTTTACCCTTGTCCCTGCCAAGTCCGCATCCATGTGCAGCACCGGTAAATGTAGAGGAGGAATCAAAGGATGGTGCACAGAAGGAGGTGAAGAAGGAAAAGCCGCAAATCAAAGGGAAGCACAATGATGAGAACCCTTTTTTCTGCACACTCACCCACCAAGCGTCAAGGCACTCAGAAGTAAAGTCCCATAGCACAAAAACACCCAGAGGAAATTCAACAGGCATGGACTGGGAATCTTAGAGGTAGACTTCGGTGGCCTTAACCTCACGGAGGAGGTCATAGAGCTCAGGAATCAAACCATACACCATAGTGAGCACTGCAGATAGCTGACAAGGCACCTCTTTTTCCAAGTCCTTGGAGGAGTTTGAGGCATCATCCCCAGTACACGCCTGCTGTTTCATCAGTGTGCATTAGCAGCATGTTAAATTGATCTGTCTGAGAGCTTTGGGCAACCTGACTAGTAAAATCGGAGCACGGTCATAGCAAGCTGCCAATGGGGTTGGTCGCTGTGCACATGGCAGGGTTGGCATTGTATGTGCCTATCTCTTCAGTGAGATGGTTCGGCGCGTCTGCGATGAGGGTGAACACAGCACGTGCTGAATCAGCAGTGTTTGGAACAAAGGCGGACTGGCGCTAGGGTCTGCTGGAAAATAATACTCCCACAGCTGCTTCCCCTGGGCCCATGTGTTGAAGCGCACTTCCCAGGTGGATAATGCCAGGCCGATGGCAAAAGCAAGTGGATGCAAATGGAAAGCATGCTATCAAGGTGCAAGATCTGTTTGGGTGCAGGAGGGCAAAGCAGAAAACAGAAGGCAAAGAATATGTGGAGCTAGTGGCAGGAGAGGCAAGGGCAGCATCGGGAGATACAGTGGGAAGGCAAGACAGAAAAGGAGCAGATACCTCGGCAGAGAACTGAGCACAGTCATCTTCCTTTGCCTTAAGGCGCTGCTCAGCAGTGTGCTGGGCCTTGCGTGTGAGGCACTGCTCACACTGCAATTATGTTGTGAAAGACCCAACATCACATGCATGGCAATGCTGTTCTCCACTCTCACAGAAAAAAAGAAAGAAAAAAGAAAGAAAGAAAGAAAGAAAGAAAGAAAGAAAGAAAGAAAGAGAGAAAAAAGGCACAGAATTGACAGATGCAAGATGCTAGAGCAAGCAAGGTAAGAGTGAGATGCAGGCATACTATGCAAGGTGTTCGATGGTGGTGAGAAGAGGTGGCAGTGTGGTGGGTGCTATTTCTGCAAGTGTGTAGAACATCGAAGTCACTGGCACGAACAAGAAGAGGCCCCGTGTGACAGCTGTGATACCCAGCGCAGACGCAGCACTTTCAGCTGAAATCAGTGCGGCAACAAATAAGCTGACTGTTGAAAAATATGATACTACTGACTTCACGACTGCCACTGTGGAGACCCGGATGGATGCTGCTACTGAGAAAGTTTCTCATGCAGCTGCCGGTGTAGCTGAGGCAACAGTCGCTGCTTCTGCTGCTCTTAACTGTGCCACAATGTCTGTGGCTCCAGCTGCTATGGGCCCCTGATACTGCGTTGGTGCAGGCCTCAGTGGCCCAGCCTGCAGCAGTATAGGCGGGAGCACAAGCTGCATATGCTGATGCTGCAAATTTAGCCGCTGTATAGGTGGCAGCATCTATGAAAGCGGCGGTAACCTCACAGAATATAGCTGTGTTTAGCCCCACTGTGGCACAATTTTCACTGAGTGCATGTGCCTCTTCTACTGCGTACTCATCTTTCACTGCAGCTGGTGCACTATCTGCACTGCGACTGTCACCCTGACCGATGGGATGTGGAGATCTCACCATTTTAGGCTGAGGCTGCTTTGGTATTGGCAGGATAGGGCCAGGTGGTGCAGAAGACCCAGCGCCCAGCTTGTAGCGCCACCGCGTGTGACAGAGAAACTCCCTCCTCGTAGTAGGGGACGACGTGGTCCGTCCCCAACTCCTCGGAGTGTGCCAGTGTTTCATCCCTGCAGCAGCTCATGCTGTCGCTGTCTCCACTGCTTCACTTCACGTTGGTGCTGCTGCTACCAATGATCCAGACGCAAGTGAAATTTTTGGTGTTGTTGCTGTCGTTTCTGCACTGCAGCTTTTGCATCCACCAAGGTAGCCATGGCCTATGCCTCCTCTGCTGACGGTGCTGCCACGGCTGTTGTTGTCATAAGGCTGCAGCTATACATTCACCGGCACTTTTGTTGTGCTTGGCTGCAGCTGCTACTGAAGCAGGTTGCTGCTGTTGTTAAGCAAAGGCTATGGTTGCAGCTTGCATTTGGGTGTAGTTGCTGTGATTCCAAGCTGCTGCCACAGTCTTCCCCGGCTGTTACTGCTGGTGCCGTTGCCACAATGATTGTGTTCCTGCTGCCACGAAGACGTTTCTGCTGTTGTTCCTGCTACTGTAGCAGCTGCCGCTGTCAATGCTATGGTTGCAAGAGTTGTAGCCTCCTGCTGCTGCAGATGCCGATGTTGCAGCTGCAGCTGCTGTCGTTGCGGCTGCGGAAGTCGCTGCCTGCTGCTTCTGTAGCTGCCACTCATGCAGCTGCAGCTGCTTTCGCTGCTGCATATTGCTTTTGCAACTGCCGCTGATGCAGCTGCAGTTCGCCGTAGCAGTTTCTACCACTTCTGCGGCTGCTGCCAATGCGGCTGGTGCAGTTGCTGCTAGTGGGGGAGTAGTGGCTTCTACTGCTGTTCTGGATGCAAAATTTAGTTGCGGCCTTTGATGATGGCATTGTTGCTTCCTGCTGCTGGGGGATAAGTCTGTCAGTGGTGATCGACGGTGTGGATACGGCTGCTGGGTTGGCGTTGACCACTGCTGCGTTAATATCTGCGCAGCCACAACACTGCCGCGCGCAGCGCCGACTTGTGGCTGGATAAGAGCTCAGCCACAAGGTGAAGAGTGCTTGGAAGTGGGTTGGGCTGCCACCGCTGTGTGCGCTGGCCGCTGCAGTAAGAGAATTGTGCCGGAATGGTGGCAGCACTAAAGAAGGTCCTGGCTTTGGGGCAGCGCTAGAGTATAACACCGCCACTTCTGCATAGCCTGGCCTCCCTACTGCTCTGATGCCAGTAGGTAGGCTCAAGAGAGTGATGGAGACAAGGGAGAGTGAGTGCACCCTAGGAAGAAAGAATGCAAGTAGGCAAGCACGGGGACCTTCAAGCTCTCACATTTGTGCAGAATTTAACATGACAAGACAAGGGAGACTCTTTTGTTTTGTTGGCAATAGACATGGCCTTACAGGTTGTCACCCTTTCATTTCGCACCATTACAGTGGAGGTTCACAGTGCCTCTGTGCCCCGTATGACCAAGGTATACCAACAGAGGTACCCACAGGTAAGAAAAGCCACAGGGTTATGTGGGACTCCATTCCTGTCTGGGAGGATCACCCAGTGAACTTTCACCTCTAAGATTATCCTTTCCACCTGTCGTAACCATGTGAAAAGGGGGTCCAGAGGATGGTACAAGAAGCTTCTTCTCCACTGTTGAAAGAGTGGCGAGCTTGCTTACAACCATTGTGTGGTTATCACCACGAGCACGCGAACAAACCCAGAGAGGTTTTTACAGCCTTGTGTGCTGCCTGCAAACTCCGGCAGCATTCAGACTAGATAGAAGCACCGAGAATGACCCCTAAAGATCAGCAAGCCCCTCCCAAGCATCATTCAGTATAAGTAAGCAGCAACCACAATGTGCAAATAAAACACATGTTTAACATTCATCACCAATCTGGAAATCGGCACTATGCTCCTTAATCTGGCACAAGCACCAGGCTGCTTGTAAGATGTGGCACCCGTTGCAACACCCCCGTCGCACATTCTCCTTGTGAATCCTCAGCTGAAGTTGCACCAGATATGGAAGCAAACATATCAGCCATCACAACACTAGATCAGCCAGTCATGTGCAGGAGTGACATGCATGAAGCAAGCCCAGAGGTCAATATGTGTCTGTGACTCGCGCAACAACACTCCTCACCATGGCATGAGCTATGAAATTGCTGCACGAATGTGTATGCCAGGTGCAGAAATAAACAACAGGTTTCCACAAGAGGAAGTATCCACATCCAGGAGGCAATATGGAAAGGAAATCCAAGGCACTTAAGCTATTATTAGCCTAGGGTATGGAACACGGACAACATCAACAAGGAATGAACCCAGATTGACCTGGAGAACTAGTCATTGAGAATTTTTTTTGTGAGCCTGCTTGAGCGTTCCAGCTGAAACTGATGCTTCCAATGGAAATGTTTGCCATCATGGAGTCCCTTCCAGTGAGCTTTGATAAGTCTAAACGTCACCGTAACTGACAAAACCCAAAGCACCTTTCATAGATTGCCTTAGGCCTATGGTTGTCTGTGCGCTGCTGTTTGTGCACCCTATTATTCTCTTGGTGACGTGGTTGATGGTGACAGTTGTGCGATTAGATGAGGTGGTGGGTGAGGGATCTTGAGGGAATGAGGGAGAATTCCATGAATCAAGCTCGTGACCTTGATATGTGAGACGTGAAAGTCACACATGCGAGTGAGAGGCTGTAAGCATCTTAGGTGGTGAAGCGATTCCCAACCACACATTGAATGCGGGGTGAGACTCACTGCGCCATACCTCAAAGTATTAACCAAGAGCAGCTCATGCTAGAACAATCTAGCAGCATGACCCTACCGGGGTGAGCAACCGGGAACCAGCCAATCACGCACCACATAAGACTCCTGCACATGCATGAAGTCGGACCACATCATCCTAAAGGGCATGTGTGCATGTATCAAGATCACAAGAATCAACCATTTCAGGTTAGATAACCCCGTAGTAACAGCAAATGCTGAGGACTAGAAATCCGCTTCACCTCGCATCCCCAAGGAGGTCATTTTGGGCCATCTTGAGCACGAGACCTCTGCTGTAGACCTTTTGTTGGGAGAATAGTAATGTTGATTCCACACTATTACATGTGAGTGTGAATGTGGGGAAAGTCCGAGGTCCATGTGTTTGGACGATGATACGATCACAAATGAACACTCCTACGTGACCCAGAGATGCAAAAAGCCTGAACGCAACAGAGGGGTACAGTGCAGGGCACATCAACACCATGACAAGGTACAGGGCAGAGTTGCAGAAGGAGAAAAAGGATGCAACAAGAACACATTAGCCAGGGAATTCCTGTGCCCACAGGAAACCACATCAAACATGAATGGTCACTTCAAATATGCCACTGCTGAGGACCTTGGTCAATAACTCAGCACGCTGCTGTTGTTTGTTGTCCCAGACGTCTCTGAAAATGCTCAAATCTATGCACTAACATACATAATGATGTTCTACATGGATGTATGTTCTGCATGTGTGCCGCATGCCATTGTTCTCAGAAATCACCTTAGTGCTCTGGTTTTAACAGCATGAGGTAATGCAATGGATGGGAACACAAAATTGCTTCACTAAATAACACGAACAGATACTCTCACATGTACCTGATTTGAGCGCAATTTCCTTGAATTCATGCAAACTAACAGCCACATAATCCTGCTTGCTACTCTTCCACAAAAGCGCAGTGCCATCTACCAAGAAGATGTTCTCAGAGCAGCTGTGAGCATCTCGTTCATGGGCCCAACCAGTGTTGGTACACCCGTTCACAATGACTGAAGGTTGCATGTGATAGCACAATCCAATCAGCATTGTGGAGGGTGCATCACACACAATGTGGAGCAGGGCCTCTAGGTTTTGCACCAAAGGACACTGAGAGAACTGTGCAAAGAATTTCACCGTGAATGCACCCTAAGCACGCATAGGCATTTTCAGGTACATGAAGGAGCCGATGAAAACGGCAATCCTTGCTTTCGACAGGGTCTCCCTCGCATGGACACATCAAGTGACTTCAGCAGTCTCGAGCCTGCTGGGGTCATGAGAGTCAATGCAGAGGGAACTGAAGAAAGCATCGAAGAGAACCACTCCCCTGGGTTGTGCCTAAATGCAGTATGGTGGACTTGCAACACGTGTCACTGCCTCGCACGCTCGAGTTTCATACCCCAGAATACTCGAGCTGGTCCAAGATCCTTCACCTTTTATGCAGACTGTAATATGACCTTGAAATACTAGACAGCAGAGATATTGTTAGACGCAATGAGGATAGCATCATCATAGACAAGAATGGCAACAAAGGATGCTGAATACAGAATGAGGAACATTGTAGGGTCAACTGTGCTCCAACGTTAACCTCCCATCTCGAAGGCAATAGTGGTATCCTGTTTCAGTCTGTACAAGGCATTGCAGAGATGTGAGTCCTTTCCATTGAAGTCAGTGAAACCAGGAGGATGGACCATGTAGACCTCGTCTAACTTTCCATGAGGAAAAACATTGTCGACGTCCATCTACTTGAGTTTCCAGTCATGGTGGGAAACTAAAAAGAGGAGGATTTGCGCAGTGGAGTTTCACCCAAATGGCACAAAGGTGTCACTGAATTCAGCCCAAGTGATTTGAGAGAAACCCATGCTGGCCAGGCGTGCCATCTGACTTCAGTTTCTGACGGGATACCAACTGCAAAGAGACAGCCTTATGGCCAGGCAGCAATTCGATGAGCTCAAAGACATTGTGCTCGTGCATTCTTGTCCTCTCTTTTTCCATGTACTTCTCCCGCAGGGAGGCATCAACCATCATGAGCCTCACGGATACCTGCCAGGTCAGGTGTCAGTGAGGAGTGTCCACTAGCAGCAAAAGAGGCTACAACATAGCCAGAGAAAGAAGAGTCCATGGCTTTATGAAACTCCTCAGCAGTGAGAGAGCAGTCAAGGGCCGTGCCAGGATGCATGAAACCAACTGCAAGAGCAAGGGCATTGAGGGTTGTAAGGGGTATTTGGGAGAAATAGACGTGACTCCAGCTTCAGACGTAATGAAATGTCGAGACTAGGAAGGTTGACCATGAAGGTATGCTCCTCTGGACTGTGGGGACAGTGGTCACGACCTACCCACACAAACTTAGGAAGATGGGGAAGAGAGTTGACAGGTGGAAGTGACCACAGGAGGTGCAGGTCACTGGGAGGAGGACTGTGAAGGAAAATCTGCCGCCTTCTGCATAGGTGACAACACAAGTGGCTGAGGAGGTGACAAAGAAGGTTTCAAGAGAGACGCACAGTGATACCCAGGGAAAGGCTCATTAAGAGGCTCTGAGGGAAAAGAGGGATATCCAGAGGAAATCTCTACAAAAGGCTTAGAGGGAGAGGAGGGGGACCCATAGGAAGGCTCAACATAAGGCTTAGCGGGTGAAGAGGGTAACCAAGAAGACTTGAGAGATGGCTCAGAGGGGGAGATTGAGGAGGGTGGCGCAAAAGATGTTGTGGACATGACAGGGAGAGTAGGCAAGGGAGTTCCATGATCGGAGGATGACACAGGTAAAGAGCCACCCACAAGCAGACAGAGTGGGACAATAAATGAGGTTGAGAAAAAATGGATAAGTTCACACTCTCTCAACGTAGCATCGTTTGCGACATTGTGTTCCTTACAACACACCCTCTCATAAAGAACGTTGTTGAGGGTGTTTTCCATTCCCTCATGATGAACATTGTTTGCAGGCTCTAAGAGATTCTAGGCAGATTGCGGCTTCACACATATCAAAGTTGCACACCAGGTCAGATACTCAAGAAAGAAAAACACAGACACCCTGAAAGCCTCAAAATGATATGGAACAAGATTTGCTCCAGGAATTTTCTCGGTGGTCAAGACCCACGCACCCGGTAGCCTGTACTGGTGCAATGAGGAGACCTGCGACTTTGGTGTGCTTCCTATCGTGGAAAGCACATGCTAAAGTCTTGGTACTGCACTCGTACATTTATGGGTGCTCTCAGTGTAGTTCAGAGTGCTCTAGAATTTTCTCCGTGGACAGGTCATTTTGGCTGATTTCCTTTTTTTGCTTGCTATTCATGCCTATATGATGCGGACCCACCTTACGTAGGTCCGTTGTGTAGATCTCATTGTTCTGCACGTTCTGGTATAGAAAGCGCATGATTCTGACACTTGAGCAGTGAGTTACGGCCAAAACTGTGGTTTTAGGCCAGTTTGAGCAGGTACGAAAATACCACCGCCCCTAGCGACTCTAGGCGGCCAGCAACTATTAAGGCTGATTGTTGCTCAGTTGTCATTCTCTCTCTGCAAATGCTATTGAATCATTATGACACTCTGACTTGTGTCTCCTACCCAGACCCTTGCCGTCGTGTTTACGACCTGTGACTGTTGTCACCTTCTGACCGGGCACTGAGGCCCAGTCAGCGGCTGTGTCACTAAGAAGCTTCTACACATCTTGTAATGGTATCAGAGTGAACGAGCCATAGCTTGTTGTGCTGTGCAGCAGAGACACAGCAGCAGTAGCGGCAGCCACCCATAGCAGCAGCAACAGCAGATCCTGGAAAGACCAACCACGACCACGTTGCAGTGGAGCGGTGAAGACAGCGGAGACAGCGGCGGCAACCGCAAGCAACAGCAGCCATAGCAGCATCGGCAGCGGCCAAAAGCTGCAGCAGCAGTGGAAAAGCAGCTACACTAGTAGTTGCGGCAGCAGCAACTGCTTGAGCTGCCCTCTTGGTGAGTTGCAGCTGCAACGGTAGCCTGCAGCAGAAAATAGCAGTAGCAACAGTAGCCCGTAAGAGCAGCAGTAGCCTACAACAACAGTAGTCTGCAACAGCCACGCAAAACAGCCCGCAGCAGTAGCTCGTAGCAGCAGTAGTACCTCGCATTAGCAGTTGCTGCAGATGCAGCAGGAGGTGCACTGGCTGTAGCAATCGCGGTAGAGGCAGCATCAGCTTCAGCTGACACAGCTACAGCTTCAGTAGAAGTTGTGGCAACAGCAACTGCTGCAGCAGCAGCCGAGCTAGCAGCAGCAGCGGACAGCAATAGCAGGCATGGCAGACGCAGCAAATAGAAGTAGTGGCAGCTGCAGCAGTAGCGACTGAGGGAAGCAGTCTTAGCAACAGCAGCTGTAGCAGCATCAGCGACGGCGAGCAGCTGCAGCACTACCGGAAGCGGCAAGCAACTGTAGCAACGGTGGCAGTGGGCAGCATGCACAGCGGTAGCAGTAGCGACAACGGTGGTTGTGGCGGGCAGCTGCAGCGCACGGCCGCAGCTGCTCACGCCCACAGCAGTAGCAGCAGTGCGTGCAGCAGTGGGAGCCGCAGCGTCAGCAGCCATTGTTGCTGCTTGCTCGCAGCAAAAAGTTGCATTGCAGCTTAAGCAAGCAGCACAGAGCTACTTGCTCGCATCGAGCTCGCCGATTGGTGAACTCACCGAGCGAGCTCGCTCGACGAGCTCGCTTGAGGCGAGGAGTTGAGCCAGATAGGGGGAAGAAAAAAAGGGGGGGCGAGAGGAGTGACATGGTGGGGACCCTCCAGGAAACCCAGGGTGGGGGCACCCAACTGGCACCAAAGTGATCGGTGGATACAAAAAAAGGGGGTGCCTCCTACTCCCTTTGCTTTTGGGAAGTGATTTATTTTGTTTTTTATTATTTTACCTTTTGGTGTGGCTTGAGGCCACCACTGTCGGCTCACGACGGGAAACACTATAGAAGCAGCCGTTGCCAGAGTCGCAACAGTAGCAGTAGCAACAAAGGTGGCTTGAGGACACTGCCATCGGCTGACGATGGCACCTGGTGTAGCATCTGTGGCACCGAAGGTGACTTGAGGTCGCACGTTGCGATAGTTGCGCCATCGTCACCGTGTGGCAGTAGTGCAACATTGTAGCAACACACTATAACTGAGGGTGTGACCGTGACTGACGACATCGCAACCCGTCTGAGAGATGTTGTTGCATTTTTATCCCTCTATATTGTGCTTTGCGCCACCCGGATTGAGTGTGTAGGACTATCACCCACGCTAAGCTCTCGACATGAGCTACACAGTGTGGCCATGGGCGTTGCTAGCGCCGTGGTCTGACTTGAGCCTTGGCCGTGGCAGCTGCCATAGGCACAGTGGTCGATGCACCCGTGGCACGTGCCCCACTTGTCTTCAAGCTTTTCGTGCTACTACTGACAAGATAGGCAGCATGGCTGGCGCCAGTGCCGACAGCGCCCTCCTGGGTGGCATCCCCCTTGGGTACAATCCTCCCCACCTTCTCTTTTGGTGGATACGTTACCGGGTGACGCCACAACGTTTCTGCGTGGAGATATCGCCACCCTACACATGGAGGTCCGGAACCTCAAGTGCATGGTCCAGTAGCTCGTTGACCACGTGAATTCAGAGCGAGCTGCCGCCCTACCGCTCATGTCACCTCCCACTTCATCTCCATCCTCCTCTCGATCCTGCATCCCTTCCTCCGACGATGCTATTATGCCAGATCTCTCATCTATATTCGTTGCCGTCCGTTCCGTTTTAGAAGCTGTTGGCATCATATCGACAAATGGACCCTCAGCCCCTGGCCGTATCGCTCGTGCTTGCACTCGTCGTGCGCGACGGCAAGCTACTCGTCTTGCACATCGCACGTAGGCAATACCATCACATGGGACTGTGGGAGGAGTCACAGGTGAGGTGACCCCCTCGTCCCCTGTCCTTGGCTTGGTCTGCCGAGTCCCCATGGCTCCTACCGAGGTGTCAGTCGTGGAGGGGATGGTTTGTCCACTGACGACCGTGGTGGAGCTCGGCATTGGTGAGGCAATTGCTATGGAGCGCAGGATGGTTGAGGTGGATGAGGCTACACAGCAGGCTTAGTTAGCGGAGAGTTCGGTGGGGGGGGACGTCTGCCCCGATGGAGACTCTTTGTCAGAGGAGGATTGGTCCGATGCTGATTCAGAGTTGGGGACGGAGATGGTAATCGTTGATGCCTTGGCGAATGAAGTGACGACGGCCGATGCAGGAGCTGCGCCTGACAATGTGCGTCCTCCCGCATTAGCTGGTGTGGAGACAGCTGCCATGGTGCCAGGAGCAGCAGCAGGAGGAGCATGTGATAAAGATGCTGATGCTTGGCCCACAGTAGACGCCCAGGTGGTTCTGGCAGATAATGTTGGGCAGCGGGAGCAGGTGATGGACGGCCAGGACGAGGCAGACTTCCTCTATCAGGACCAGTCGTCCATTGTGGACTGGTTAGACATAGGATCGGAGGTAGACATAGAGGCCCAGTGCGCTGCCGTATTTGCAGTAGCCACGGCACGAGCACGAGATGGCCCCTCGGTGACAACAGACGTCCGCATGTGCTACATGTTGGCAGTAGAAGATGAGCTTGCACAAGTCAGCCCTGTAGGTGTGGCTGCCATGGAGGATGCAGAGCGAGTTGCGGACCTCCGGCTCATCGCTGCCCTGACCGGTGTTGCTGACACCATGGCGGTTCCAGCCGATGACATAGTTACACACGTCTGAGCTACAGTTCCTGTACCCAAGCGCCTACGCTCTGTTGTCGACAAGCAGGAGGCACTGGTGGCTCGAGCAGAGGCGCACGTGCAGGGTCTCATGGTCGAGCTCTGGGGGGCCAATAGCCGTTGTTACACTACGGATGTTCCAGTGCGACAGGCTGCCAAAGAGTGTGTGGAGGATGTGCACACGCGTCTTGAGGCCTCTACAGGATGCACGTCGGGGACGGGCGGACGTTTAGCAGCAGGTGGACGATTGGTTGCGCACCAGGGGTCGGGAGGAACCCCAAGACATTCCACAGGTTTCCGATGATGACGACGATGCGGCAAAGGCAGATTCACTGATGGATGTCGACGTCCGGCCAGTAGTCGATGGCCGAGCGACAGGTGTGTCAGCAGCAGCACGTACTTCCACAGTAGCACCTCCTACAGATGCCGACGTGTTGTCTGGTGTTGACGCCCTGCCACCAGCTAGTGACCAGGCGACACCTGACTTGACGAGTGACGTAGAGGACGTCGGCTTGTGCAGCCAGCAGGCTCAGCTCCATTCCTTCCCACGCGATGAGGTAGCGAGGCTGCAGGAGAGTGTGGCTCATGCCGACGCGCACGCGATCGAGGTCCACTGTCAAGCTCGTTCCATGACTGACCGCCTACATGTCGCAGATGCAGCCAGCCGGCCGACAGGCGCAGCACAGCTCGACGAGTTGTAAACGTGTCTCGACGTTGCAGAGTCCGCGTGGCGATGTGGAGCTCAGCAGCTGGCAGGCATACAGTAGGTTATTATTCTGGAGGAGGGCCTCAGCGATGCACCAGACATATCACCAGGTGATTACAGCAGTGACGACTATGACAGCGACGACGACGACATCGACGACGGCGCTCCGGGGTGAGGCTACGTGCGACCACATCCCACTAGCATCGTCATCACCCTTGCTATTGTTGTGTAGGGGTATGTGGCCATGGGGGAGCCGTGCTCCCTCCTCAGGGATTGTGTTGGGAACAACCATCTGCTTTGCTCGTGTTGTCAGCCTCTGCGGCCCAGGGGGAGTGTTGGTGTGTGGACTTTGGCCTGACACCATTATGAGGACAGCAAGGTTACTTGGGGTGTGGCAAGATGCTCTGGTTGAGGTTATGCTGGTCGAGACCCATGCACCTGGTGAGTTCTACCGGTGTTACGTGGAGACCCATTGCCTCCATGTGTCGTGTATGATCCATGCATGGTGTGGTCGAGACCCAGACACCCGAAAACATTTTCCAGGTTCACGAGGAGACCTTGCTTCTCTATATCTCTTCAATGATGTTTGACACGTAGGTGTGTGGTTGACTTCTTCCATGGTCGAGACCCGGGCACTTGGTGGGATGCACCATTGTCACGAGCAGACCCTCTATTGTGGTATGCTTGATTAGTGCTCACCATGATTAGTTGCCCGAGCCATCCTTCCCTGCCTTTCCTCAGCCATTGTGGTGTTGATGGGTGTGTCAGCCAGGGGGGGTGTTGGTGTGTGTGGCTTCCACCCGTCACGAGCCATGGCCGTGGCAGCTACGGGTGTACCAGGAGCTGATGGTGAGCGGAAACCGTGTAGGAGATCGTGACGACCCGACGGGACTCCAGATTGTCCAGGGACTTATCCAACAGCTACGACATGACAGGTGTGACACGGATGATGCGTCTTTACAGCCTGATTGGCTGGTCTGGTGTTGCTGGAATTTTCTCGGTGGTCAAGACCCACGCACCCGGTAGCCTGTACTTGTGCGATGAGGAGACTTGCGACTTTTGTGTGCTTCCTATCGTGGAAAGCACACGCTGACGTCGAGGTACTGCACTCGTACATTTATGGGTGCTCTCAGTGTAGTTCAGAGTGCTCTAGAATTTTCTCGGTGGACAGGTCATTTTGGCCGATTTCCTTTTTTGGCCTGTTATTCATGTCTGGATGATGCGGACCCACCTTGCGTGAGTCCGTTGCGTAGAGCTCATCGTTCTGCACGTTCTGGTGCAGATAGCACATGATTATGACACTTGAGCAGTGAGTTACGGCCAAAACTGTGGTTTTAGGCCAGTTTGAGCAGATACGAAAATATTGCCGCCCCTAGCGACTATTTAGGCTGATTGTTGCTCTGTTGTCAGTATCTCTCTGCAAATGTTACTAAAGCATCATGACACTGACTAGTGTCTCCTAGCCAGACCCTTGCCGTCGTGTGTACGACCTGTGACTGCTGTCACCGTCTGACCGGGTACTGAAGCCCAATCAGCAACTGTCACAGAGAAGCCTCTACACATCTTCTCACCTACAAGTGCTTCCGAAACTGCCGGATTGCCAAATATTTGTTATCTGCTTGGCCTCCAATGTTTAGCCTGGATGTACTGTTCAGTGGCCAGGTAGTGAAGTCTATGTCTTGAGAACAAAACTTCTTACATCTTTCAGGAGCAGTGGATGTCGCCTTTAAGCTTCACCAAGCGGAGGGAGAAACCATTCAGCCGTCAGACGGTGACAGCAGTCACAGGTCGTACAGACGAGGGCTTTCAGCCGTACAGAACACGCACGCACGTACGGTGACCGGGTACAGCAGCAGAGCATGGGAGACGGCCATTCAGCCGTCCAGCAAAACAAACACTGACCTCCAGAAAGCCTCACGGTCAGGATGCATCCCTCCCGGGTACCTCCTACCAGAACCGATGGGGTTCTACAAACGGCTAAGCAGTCTGGCGGGGGCCCTTGCCGCATCACCACCCAGCCCAATGTGGGACAGGCGGGAGTCTATCAACTGCAGCGCTGGAACTATTTCTTGGCCAGAGGGTTGTCCCGTGAAGACCACGTGGGTGCTGCCATGGCCCAAGTGTTGTACGCGATCATAGATTAGCTTTTAGTGTCGAAGCAACACGGCCCTCTTGCATCCTGCGTCAACGAGGCCTGTCCACCTCTCGCCACTGCACGTAATCTCGGAGAGCTGCGGCGACGCGGCGTCTCCTATGCTCTGCTGCTGCTGCTGCTGCTGCCCCCTGTTGCTGCTCCAGGTGACAGAAGCAGAGGAGGATGTCACAGCGGCAGGGACAGTCGTGGAGGCAACAGTGCTGCTGCTGGTCCAGGTGCTGCCCTTGCTGGTGCCAGCGCTGGTAACCCATGCTGGTGCAGATGTTGCTTCTACCGGTGGCAGTGCTGGTGCTGATGCTGCTTGTACCGGTGGCAGAGCTGACTCTGAAACGAAACACAGAGGCCAGACATCGCCGGGGACTCCTCATCCATCGAACGCGGAGTCGTCTGCGAGGTACGGCGCCATGAGCGCGGCGAGGCCGTCGGGGTTGTCCACGTGCAGCCAGTGCGCGGCGTCGGGCAGCACGTGCAGCGCGACGCGGCCATCCCCTCCCGCAGCCAGCGCCTGCAGCGGCGCCAGAGCCGACTCCGTCCACCGGTCGCTGTCGGCAGCGCGCACAAAGTGCAGCTGCATGGCGGGCTCCGCTGCGACTGCGTCGCCGTGGCTACTGCCAATGCTACTGCTACTGCTGCTGCTGCTGCTGCTGCTGCTGCTGCTGCTGCTGCTGCTGCTGCTGCTGCTGCTGCTGCTGCTGCTGCTGCTGCTGCTGCTGCTGCTGGAGGATGATGCACTTTGCACAAACGGGAGGAGGTCGGTCGCCCTGTCGAAACAAAGATGGGGGGGGGGGGGA